>NNCF01133521.1:267414-299372 GCA_002313205.1 Laupala kohalensis | reverse complement strand
AAAAAAAAAAAAAAAAAAAAAAAAAATACAGTAAAGTCATTAGAATATTAATACAACAGTGAAGTATTAATTGAATGATTGTGACCATACCCTCCACTTGTATTACATTTACATGGAGTGTGTGGCCAATATAATTATGCCCTTATTTTAATCTTTGTCTCTTAATCTTGGTTGTTTAGTGTGTTCAATGAAATAATATTCACAATGTTTCATTTGAGTGAAGGAAAGAGGTTTAAAATCATTGGTCAAGAAACATGTTTATAGATGCTAGTTTAAAACTTATATTTATTTAATAAATGAATCAAAATGCTGTATGTACAATTGATGATGATGAAGTAAATAAAATTAAAATTCAACAGCTTGTACAAATGGAAAAATGCATGAAATTAATAAAAATGGCAAAGTTGCTCTGATATTCCTCTCATAAAATCATTTTTTTTTTCAGAATCTTTCAATTAGAACACATTCTTAAGTCTTCAAATGGAACATACAATTGCCTGTGCATAAATTAATAACTTATTCATTATCTTGTTCTCATCTTAAAACATGAGTTCAGCGATAGTTACTTAACCAATTGAGTCCTGATATTAAAACATTATCATTCTTAAGTGTTTTATATAAACCACCTCTGTATGTTCTATTTATGTAATTAGTTACATAGAAAAAGGAAAAGCACTGCACAGATATGAAAGGGAGAAAACCCCAACATGTACATTGTAATTAGTTTCTTCTCTCTGAATGTATATGAATTCTATCTGGTAGCAAACACATTTCATCAGATTATTAATGTCTTAGTACAGCACAATGGATGTGTATTTTTTGATCTTCAGATCTGGTTAAATCAAAAACACATTTTAAGAAGTTATTTCTTATTCTGAAGATGCTTTTCATTCTTGTTTAATTTCCATTGCTTGTAGTTTCATCTTCTTTGAGGATTGTTTCATGCCATACCATCTTCATCCTTATTCTTACCAAGGCGTTTCAACTCAACGGGAGAGTACTCAGTGGGGGCTTCTTCAGCTGGTGCTCTGAAAACATGGTGGTAAAGGAGACCAGCTGCTACTCCTCCCAAAATCGGACCAAGCCAATATACCTGAAATACATGAAGGTTACATTGTACGGATTGTTTCTCATCATACAAGGAAATTTTCAACAAGGGCTGGATGAAAGTGGTCCTGATTTTTTTATAGTGAAACACATTGACCATAAGTATGTCCAGTGACAATATTAGCGAAAATGGAACACTGGAAGGCACTGAAAAAAATTACGGAAAACTCATTCTTTTCGCGCGTCGATGAGCCCTTTTTATGGCTATTGTGCAAACATAGAACCAGAACGAAGTAGCGGACAAGCGGCGACTGAAGAGTCACGTGACTCTTTGATTCGTCTGACTTCTAGGTATCTTCACCATTGAGAGTAGAAATACAAATCCAAACAAACAATGCTTTTTCCCGCGTGTTTAAGAAAAGGAGCAGATCCTGTCCAGTCAAATAGTTGAACTAAGTTCAGCTAACTACGTTATTCATGTTAAAGTTTCCTTTCTCTATAATTGCGGAGCAATTCAAGTAAAATGTTAGATCTAACATTTTTTAAATTTATCTTTTAAGATTTCCAAACCTAACATTTTCAAGTTGATCATAATATCATTGAACGAATAGGAGGGAATTAAAGGGTGCTTCACAATCCATTTTAACTTTTCTCAGTGTGACAGATCGAAGATAATTATTATATGTTAATTATTATCATTACTCGTTCACTCGTTTTTAATGTTTTATGCGTGTTTATATGGATTTCTAATACATTGTTTGAGAATTTTCTTGCAGAGAATTCGTATTGTACAACTGAAACATTTTGATAAAAAACTGAACTATGATCAAAATGTTTCGTTTGGCTTACCTAACTTCTTTGTGTTGCTGTAAAATGCCACTGATATTTTAAATGACACAATGAAGGCAAAATTTGTTTTGATACTTTTAATGCTAAAATAAAGAAGTAAACATTTGTAATTAAGACTTTACAAATGTGTGAAAGGTCTTAATTATAAAGCGATAAATGTACGTATTTTGTTATGTTAACGGGACACAGTATCGGAGAAGGATATTAAGGTGGTGTCACGGCACGTAATGCGAAACTCTAGCGAAACTTATGGCAGCGGTCGGTGATCATCGGTCTGTGCTGGAAAGGGTTGACTTTCCTCATGATTGTCCAAAGTGTGAGCGGAAAGAAGAGACCAATAATTGGCAATCTTCTTGATTATTTTTTCAGTGCCTTACAGTGTGCCATCGTCGCTAATATTTTGACATGACATACTAATCGGCGATATGTTTCAGTATTTAAAAAATCAGGACTACTTTCGACCTGCGCTTCTTGAAAGTTACACAAACATTATATTAAATATATCTAACTTATTTTGAGACAGTATCCATTTGGGCCATAATTATTTATCTTAGCAATTAGATTAAAAAGAGATAGACCCCTCTGGTTGCTAAGGGGTTAGTGTGCTCGCTCATCATCAAGTCACTCTTGTGTTCAATTCCTGATGGGGTCAATTTTTTTTTGTAGCTTTCCACATTTATTTCCCAGTTCATGTAGCTGTGACTACCAAAAAGTGAATCTTCCTTCTTCTATCCACCACCTACTGCTTATAATAAGTCTAACTATTACTATCTACTCCTTCTAACACCTCCATGTGGGCCAAGTTGTTGGTAAACCCAGCTAACTGGCCCACCTACTTACAACCCCCTTACTCTTAATTTCTCCATGTAGATAAGCTTCAATAGCATGTTACATTTCCCATTTATAAATACTACCAATGGGCCTCAATGTCCTTAGCTGCCTAAACACCATTAAACCTAAATAACTAAATACTACAAAAATAATTTAAAAATTTATAATTTTGCTAATTTATTTGTATTGACTTGGGTAATTTATTAGCTGTTCAATGATAAAAATATATGTTATTCACATAGACCTCCCATAAATACTATTTCTTATTAAAAGATGTGCTCTTTCTACTTACCCAGTGATTCGCCCAAATGTTGGATAGAACAGCTGATCCCAGTGTGCGTGCAGGGTTCATGCTTGATCCAGTGTAGTCAATCTGAAATAGATCCATTCCCCAATTGAATACTTTATTCTATTTATTATAGCAAGGGTTTAGGAAAAATGCTGTAAGATAAAGGGAGTACTTACAGCCATCAAGTGTCCCACTGTGACAGTGAGACCAATAACAAGGGGTGCAATTCCTTGAGTTATTGGCTTGTTTGGATCACACACTCCGAATACCACAAGCACAAGAACAAAACCAAGGAAGAATTCTATTCCAAAACCTTGAATGGGAGTAACACCTGGACCAAGCTTTGTAATTCCAAGTCCTCCTTGTACACCTTCAGGAGTTAGAGCCTGTTAAATAATGACATTATTACACACTGATGAAAATTCCAAATTAGTTGTGAAAATTTTGGTTTGCAAGAGCTATGAATATAAAATATGAAGATAGAAATTTCTCTCACCTTCAGCACAGCTGTTCCTGTGATCCCTCCCAGACATTGTGTAATAATATAGAGCATACCCCTGAGAGGTAAAGTATTACCAGTGATAAGCATTCCAGCTGTTACGGCAGGATTGACATGTGCTCCTGACACATGACCAAAAGCCTGAAAAGAAGAAATATATTCTTCAATGAATCAACATTATTGGAATACAAATACACAATTAGCAATCATGTATTTGGAAGTGGCATTGGTGAGTGGAATTTCCTATTGTACAATGCTATTATCTATCCTGGAGTCCAGTGGGAGATTTTGGTGGCACCCTCTATCCACTCTAATCCTTCTCCTCTTGTATTTATATAATCAATTTTGTTCTTTGGAATGTTATGACCCAGTATGCTCACAATCTCATGCTACCCTAAAGTCGGCTTGGGAGTTAAATTTAGTTTTCTTTCTTTTATGCTTAAGTGTATTCAAATAAGGAGTATCATATGTTTCACAAGTGAAAGGGAATTTTATACACTTTAGATAGCATTATTAAACATATTTGAAAAAGTATATGTTCGTAAAACTCTTACGAACTGGTCTAAGCCAATGCTGTAGTGTACTTTCATTTCTCTGTTAACTGCCTGAGGGAATAATTATATTGGAAAGGACTTTATATTCGAAATTTATTGCCCAAAAAGCAGTTAAAAATTGTGTGGCCATGTTTATTTACTCTCTTGGAAGCAAGCAGAAGGTTGAAGTACCCAAAGGAACAATGGATTTCATTTTTTCTTTTGTGGGGCTTTATGGCTCATGTCGACATCAAATGTCATTGGAGCCCGAAAAACTTGTACAGGTAGGGAAAATGCAGTTACGCACTAGGGAGAACCAACATGACACTCCCCGCGTGTGGGACTCGCTGAATGATTCAANAAAAATGAGAGGGATGAGGAAAATGAAAGATACCCTAGCCTTAATAGCGTCGGGATCGAAAAGAACAAGAGGTGACCAAGGGAGGTCAGAAAAGAGAAAGGAAGCCCAGCACAAGTAAGTGGAAGTAATGCCAGACTAGCTCGGGGCCCCGTGTTTGCCAAACATGTACTTACTAGATGTAAGTCCCCTGGAGGGATGGATTTCATCCTGGGTGGGGATACAGCCAAGGTATTTTCACAGTTGTATCAAAGTAGAGTAAATGTAAGAGAATATTACTATCATAGATTATGAAACAATAGTGAGTAGTATGAAAATAATTATTTGTATTTGGAATGATTAAGAACTATGACAATTTTGTGAAGGAAAAAAAATAAAGAATTAAAAAATTAGCTAATACTAATATTGACTGAATGGGATTGTTAGATTGAAAAATGTATAGAAAATTATTTTATTATAATCAATATCCTCCTTAACATTGGGTAATATGATGCTCCGCTTTTCAAGGAGTTTTCATTGTCTACCCTCGTTTTTTAATTCCGAAAACGTTTGTTAGGAACTGAGCTAGAAAATGAATTTGAATTATTAATGCTTCGAAACCTTGTTTCAATATATATACATTTATACTTAATTCGGCCGAATGGGTGATCGATCCCGCGCTTTCCGGCCCAGTAGTATGTTGTGAACAAAGTAGAAAATATTTTAAGTTAAAAATTTGCATTAGTGCCGTCTAGCAATGAATGTGATGCATCTTAGTGGCACCCATTTGTACCGATGCCAAAATAAAAAAAGTGAGGGAAATCAGAAAATATCGCAAATTTTCTCGAGACTGCGGTAGCCTCAGTTTTTATGTTGTAATAAGTAAAGAGGAATAACAGACCCTTCAGCCCCTTGCCCGGAATGCTGTTGAGTGAAAATTCCTGCTCTGGAACGAAAGCATTTCCAGAACAAATGAAAGATTTAGAAATATGTGTATGTTTTTGTGGTGTTTATGACGTCATAGTTTTAGACTCCGAAAGTGAGGGTGATTTAAAAGCCGATACGTTTTGCATCGCTCGTACTATCCTACTAATAAACGGTTCGACTGCCCCGAGGCCGGCGGCTGTCTCACCAGTGATCCATCTGAAGCGTTCTGAGATTGCTGTCTACCTCAGTGTCTTTCTATTGTCTATTGTTATACGTTTATGGGTCTTGATGACTCATTGCCAGGAAAATAGAGCCCCTATGTGTCACGTTTCATATTTGGCATGGTTTTAACAGTGCAGTTGGACATAACATGGTCTTAAGATCGTTGCAGTTGGTCTTAACATCTGACCCAGGTGATTCATCACGCCGCAGAAGAATTCATTCCGAAAACATCTGTTTCCGCGAAGACCTCGTGTCCCATGGTGGAACGACGCATGTCAGTGCGCCATTCGGGAGAGGCGAAGAGCGTTGCGGAAATTTAAGGGTAGTCCATCTCCGCAAAACTTCGCCGCATATCGAATTGCTAGAGCAAACGCGCGCAGAACCATTAAATAATCCAGATCCACCTTCGGGAAGAGTTTCTAAATACTATTAAGAGAACAACATCGTCCACTAAAGTATGCGAGTCAATCTGCAAGATATCTGGAATGAATTCTCGAGTGCCAATTTCTGGACTCAATTATCAGGGTCAGGTTCTCGCCGGCAACAGTGATGGCTGATCTAACATCTACAGCAAACTGCGATCCTGATTTCGCGAGGAAAAGGGAAATAGCAGAGAGCACTTGCTTTGACTTCCGTTCCACCCACTGGGTACAACTCTTCTTTTTTAATGTGGGAATTTGTATCAGCTCTAGCGACAGCCCATGACCCTGCTCCTGACCCTGATTCCATTCACTATGAAATGCTCGCACAACTCAGTCTAGAATCGAAAGAATACCTTCTGGATGTCTTTAATCTTTCATGGTCCGAGGGAGTATTCCCTAATTCGTGGAAGGAAGCAACGCTAATCCCCCTACTAAAACCCGGAAAGGACAATACAGCCATCAGTAGTTATCGAAGCATTGCTTTGACGAGTTGTGTTAGTAAAACTGTAGAAAATTATCAACCGACGTCTCGTGTGGTATCTTAAAAGGCATAACTTGCCGAGTCGATCTCAGTGTGGCTTCAGGAAGTTCCATTCAACTCTAGGCAACTTACTTCTCCTGGAAACAGCAATTCAAAATGCTTTCGTCCGAAGACAACATGTCGTCGGTATATTCTTTGACATCGAGAAGGCTTATGATACTAATTGGCGTCATGACATTTTAAAACAACTCTATACCTGGGATTTTAGAGGACATCTTCCTCTGATGTTACAGTCCTTTTTGGATCAGCGTTGCTTCCGCTACAGAAGTGTACGAGATACTTTGGACCGCCTTCTTCAAAAGAACGGTGTTCCTCAGGGCTCAGTCCTGAGTGTGAACTTATTTGCAGTGACTAAGTTCACATTGACAGCATAACTTCCGCTGTAAATAATCCTGACCAACACTCTCTTATTGTCGACGACTTTGCCATCTTTTGCTCATCGCAATGTGTCACAGGTGTGGAGAGACAAATCCATCTCGTCCTCAATAGATTGTACCACTGGTCAAAGACGACTGGCTTTCGTTTTTCCAATGAGAAAATACGCTGTGTTCTTTTCAGTGGGTGACCAAGCGTCCTGCCAGAACCTCACCTCGCCCTGGGAAACAACGGTCTAAAAGTCTATCCTTCTGTAAAATTCTTAGGTCTAATCTTTGATCAGAGACTGAATTGGATTGAACATCTTACAGACCTAAGAACGAGAACATTAAAGTCTCTGAATCTATTGAAGTGCCTGAGTAGCAGGGAATGGGGCGCTGATCGCTCCTCCTTGCTCCAATTTTATCGAGCATTCATAAGATCTCGGTTCGATTATGACTGCGTTGTATATAGCTCTGCTCGTGCAAGCTATTTAAAGAAGCTGGATAGTGTCCATCATGCAGGAATCCGACTAGTTAGGGAAGCCTACCGTACTGGTCTCATTCCCAGTTTGTATGCCGAGAGTGGCGAACCATCTCTTTACCTTCGGCGACAACTACTCATGTTACGGCAATATACCCATGTGCGTACTTTACCCGATAATCTGGTACACAACGCAGTATTTCATCATTCCTCTTCTTCTATCCGTTTCTACAACAACAGACTGACAGCTCCAAACATATTTTGGAAACCTTGATTATACGCTCACCTAATGTCTTAAATCAAGGTTTCATAGGACTCCTTCTTGGGCTTTGCACAAGCCGAAGATTAGTTTCGTTCTTCTGCATCATGACAAGAAGAACATTTCAGCTGCGATGTTGAGGATATACATTCACCTAATCCTCGACAAACACCGGGTCCATATCCCTGTGTTTAAAGACGGGTCGAAGCAGACTGATGGTGTCGACTGCTCCGTGGTGTTTGCCCGTAAGACCTGGGGTTACCGTCTTTTGCGACCAATGGAGCGTTTACACCGCTGAGTGCTACGCCATATTGAGAGCACTTCGATCAACGAAGTGCCCTCGCGGATCAAATTTCAGGATATGCTCTGATTCTCTAAGTGCCCTTCAAGCAATCCAGACTATAAGCTGATCCAGAACATCCAGGATGTACTTTTCTCGCTCCAAAGTGATGGAAAGAACATAATATTTTGCTGGATTCCCGGAGACGTGGGAATCAGAGGAAATGAGGAAGCAGATGTTTCCGCAAAAGCGGCATTCCTCAAGAATCGCATGGATTTCTTTACGATTCCAAAAAAAGGATCTCCTAAATTCCATCAAGACAAGGATTCTGAGTGAATGGAACAATGAGTGGTTGGCTGTTGAAGGGAATGAGCTCAGACTCTTCAAATCCTCTGTTAAGTCATGGAGCAGTTCCTGTAGGTCAGCCAGGCGCGACGAGGTCTTGCTAACCCGCCTGCGCATAGGACATTGTCCTCTCACACATCGGTATCTCTTATTACTTGATGATAGACCCGTTTGTGAGGAGTGTAGCTCTTGTCTGACAGTGCGTCACCTACTAACTGATTGCAGAAATACACGAGAATACAGAGACAAATTGGTCTGGCTGCAGATTTACCAACAATTCTCGGAAATGAAACGGATGACGTTAATAAACTATTGAATTTTATGAGTAGATCGGGCTTCCTCCCACAAGATCTCGGGAGGGTTTAAATTTACATTCCTTTTTTTCCTCTTCCCTGTCTTCTTACTATCCCTCCTCTTCGTAATTTGAAAATTATAATTTTTTAGATTTTTTTCCTTTTGTATGATACAATGTGTTCAGTACCTGTTTCCTTTTATTTTCTTTCATCTTTGTATTTATATATTTATTGAATTCAGGAGGGTTTTTTAGTGGGCATGGTCGAGATATTCGACGTGTCCCACACACGGGGAAGAGTCACTATGGTACTTCCCTATGGCGCGAAACTAAATTTTTTCCCACCTGCAAGGACTCTAATGACCTTGACGTTGACGAGCCCTAAAAGCTCCACCAAAGAAAAATATCGTTGTTCAATTCACTTTCACCAACGAAGAGCTGTTGAATGGTGGGGTTGTGGAAAATTTCGCGTGTTTTCAACTTATAAACTTGTGTTATTGAATCATTGCTTATTTACTGTGAAATATTTCTTGAGAAATGCGACAGATATTTAACTCCGACAAAAAACAATATAATTTCTTGTTTCTTTGCATTATTGGCATTTCAATGACGGGTCGACTTCTTTTATTGAACTTATTGGACACCCTTTGGTCAAGTGCCCCTGGACTTAAGTTCAATTAGCCTATGGGGGTAATACCATCTATGTAAAACGACTTACCTGAACAACAGCCATGATGATGAGGCCGAAGGTGAGACTGATTGTGACGTAGTTCCCCTCGTCGAGTGGATTGTTAGCAACATTAAGGCACGAGCCGCATCCAAAGAGATTCAATAGTAGGACGCCTGTAAATTCAGCAATCAGGGCCTTCCAGATATTTGTCCTCTTGTCTCGGAGCTCTGTAGCTCCCACGCGTTCCATAAATTGACCCGCCATTCTGTAGACAACAGACGATTTTTCACGTTAGTTATTCTCTATGACACTAAGAACATTACATCATATATACTTATGAGTAAAATAGAAAAAAATCATAAATATCAATTATAACAAAAAATCAATTATAGGCTTTGTTTTTGAGAGAGAAAAAAATATGAACTGATCAATTCGTCGAAAATTCAGAATTGAAGATCATATAAATACACGGACAAATAAAGCAAACTCATTATTTCTGTCGGTTAGACCTCAGCAGCGGTTTGAAATATCAGCAAAATTAGTATGCTGTAGAATGTTCTTGCATTTTCATGCATGCACGCTTTAATCTCTGCTTGAACATTACTCTTAACTAAACGTGTTTCGTGCTTTAGAAGGACAAATAGTTATCATATTTTCTAGACTCTTGTGATCCATTATAATTTGTTTGTATAAATTCGAACTGTACTACTTGGATAAGTGATTTAGTACTCTGCATCTTTAAGCTTGAAATCTTAATATTTTACTTGTTTTTTGGTTATTTGTTGAAATTTGAGTCTGCAGTTTCTTTTCTTTTGTACGAAATCCAGCTTTTGTTTCCCTGGTATTTTAAACAAAACATTACCGAGCTGCTACTAAAAGGCTACATTTTTCCTAAACTCATTTTTGCATCAGTTGTCGATCGAAAACTGAATGAGCCAGAAGTCAACATGGGTATTTGGAAAACGATGACAAAAAATCTATTTACTCGTAATAATTGTTAACTTAAAATTAAATGAATTCTTCATAATATCGTAATCTTATATCTGTTGATCATGATATTTTGATGTCAAAGTGAAGGAATTTAGTATTTTCTGAATCAACTATGAATTGGATTAGAAATTATCATTCATATAGACGACAGAAAGTTCACGTAAATATGCAAACTTAGGAATTTCAGTATGCGGTGCCCCCAAGGAGCGTGTCTCGGACCTCTATTGTTCATTAACTATATTAATAGTTTACCAAATTCATTCAAACATTGCTCACATCATATTTACGCAGATGACTTCCAAATGTATGTCAGAGAGAGAACATTCGAAATAGACAGCCTTATTAGAAAAATGAATAATAACTTATTTGATGTTGCCGAGTGGTCGAAATATAATGGACTCGATTTGAAAGCAAACTAATCACAAGCAATCATAATCAGTTCCATTAGAAATCAAAAATTACTTAGTAACACATTAATAGTATCTTTAACGCTCAACAACGCGTTCATTCCTTGGCGAACGGAAGTCACAAATGTCGGCGTAAAAATGAACACCACCATAGGTTGGGTCATTCACACAAACTCTATTAAAAAGAAATTATTTTCTAAATTCCACATGTTGAAATGCTTAAGCAAGTACTTACCTAGAAACACAAAATCTCTTCTGGTAAAATCACTCATCTATCCTCATTTTGATTATTGTGATGTAATTTACAGTGACGTAAAATGCAAACAAGCGTCTACACTTCATTAAATGCCAAATGTTCTCACAAAGTTTGATCACGTATCCTTACATTACCATGGAAATGACTTACTACGTCTCCACAAATGACGCAAGAAACATCGCCTCAATCTATTATTCAAAATAATTCATTTTAAAACACCATAATACTTGAATAAATTTAATTTTCTTGCAACATCCAGGCTGACAGGAACTCATCTATTACAGATACCACGACACAAAACTAACTCTGCTCACAATTCATTTACACTGACTGTGATTAGGAAATGGAGCAAACTTCCAGATGATATTAGGGGCTGCTCTTCTCTCAGACAGTTTAAATCGAGAATACATTCATATCTCTTGAAATGTCAGTAAATTATTGTAAGTATTCATAACAGATGCGCTCTTCTTGTTTAAAAATGTAATATCTGCGTAGTTTTGGTAAACAATCTGTATTGGCGTTAGGGAAATAAATTTCTGCATATTTGAGAATTATTGTAAATATCAATTTGTACGTTAAAATATATTTAGTAAGTTTATATAGTAAAACATAATGTTAATTTATAAATGAAATAGGTCAAACAACATATTTTCCATTATATTGTGACATATATTTAAAATTATATATACAATGTAAGAGACAATATGTAAATTTTAAGTAAATTTTGTTTTTCACATTGTTTAAATAACTTTGGTTCTCTAACTTCGATTGTTATTTCGACTTTGATGTAATTATTTGTGGTATTATTTATTATGTTCAATTTCAATTAATATTGTAATTTTATCATTTAAATTCTAATTATTTTGTAGTTTATTTATTATTGTAATTTCAATTATTTTGGTCATTTTAATTAATTTGTAGTTTTAACTAATTTGTAGTTTATTAATTATTTTAAATTTTAACTGTTATCGTAATTTTAATTATTACTGTAATTTGTCTTTTTTTTTCTTTTGTATGTGCATTTTCTGTACATGGTTTGGCAGAAGAGCAGAGCTCATGGTCTGAGCCAAAACCAATAAATATTTTGTTCTATTCTAAAAAGCAAATTAATGCATATCATCACTTTATATCTTACACATTGTTCAGTTATATCTCAAAATAGTTCACCACAATAAAATATGGCATAATTCTTTTGTCTTTTAAAATCTATTGTAACTGGATTTGGAAACTGAAATACAATATTCAGAGCGAGTGGAAAATAGCGATCTGCCTCAAGGAGCGCAGAAGTCCAACAACGAAAACTGCAAACATCCTTGTTATGAAGGTAAAAGAAATTTAATGATTGATAATATTTTGACGAACAATCGAAGTCCATGTAACATCTCTTTGCGGCAACACGTTGCATTACTGTAACTCAGTCAAATGACCAAACCTTGATTCAATGTTCTCTTTTATTGCTTCATACCCATCTTAAATTGCGTAGCTGACTTTAAATATTGCGTCTAAATAAAAATCGGCGCGTAAAAGTACCCTGAAGCATTATTTTGGTTTTGGTTCTAAAACCCGAAGTCTCGAGCATTGATGCACTGACGAGCACTGGCACATTTAACATATACTTTATGAAATTTATTTGGGACCGTCCATAAATAACATAACTGAAAAAATACAATTTTTAACTCCCCTCCTTTTCTTAACTCCCCTACAACGGTATCTCTAACCACCCCTCTTTTATGTAACACTAGATCCTACCCCCCCCCATCCCCCGTCTAGAAAATATTTTTTTTATTTTTCGGAGACAAATTTTGATTTACACAATCGTTCATTTCTTATTCCTCTATACTCTTACTGAGCGGTTGGATGGACTTTAGCAACAAACGTTTAGGTTAAAAAAGTGCTCTATGAAAACATTTCCTATCCCACCATAATAGAGGGTACGAAAACAACCCTCCCCCCCCCCAGGGAAACAGAATTCCGCTCCTTCTCCAATGTCACAGTACTAGTTCTGCGAATGACTACAGAAGGCCATGGCGAGATCATGGCAGAACAGTATTAATTGGTCCTATGTGCCAAAGGTCAAAGGGATCAGACAAAGAGATCAGTTGTAATTGGCGTCATTACAATACCTCCTCCGCGCTTGCGTGCCATGATTAGGGGGAAGGCACACAAGGCAATCCGCAGATGAACGTCCGAAAGTCTCCCCTCATCTCCTTTTAAACATTTTATGGGGCGATATAAATGTATACAACATCAAAAGAGTATTCTTACGGTAAGAGTACGGTTTTATGAGGCGTTTATGGTATAACTTCATCTCAAGGGTACGCAAAATTAGCTCTTATTAAATATTCTATACTTTTGTAACCGTTTTGTGATGGATCAATTCGTTTCATAAATCTATAAGTGTTGAGTTATTAGTTTGTGTTAATTATTTACGATAGCCAAAGAGTGCGATTTTGTGTAGTAGAATCCGAGGTGGTTGACGGAGCGGTGTTCGCGGCAGGTTTTCTCGGGGTTCTCCCGTTTCTCCTACCTACCATTCCACCACAACATTCATTCATAATCATTCACCCCCATGTCATTCATAATCACCGCTTCAAGGGAGGTGCGGCAGGAAGGGCATCCGGCACCCTAGTATTCCCCAGCCACAACCAAATGAAGTGGGAAAAGGTTGGATTAAACAAACAATAATCATGAGAAAATAACCGAAGTACTTCCATTGAATCCCTCGACATAAATCAACTGCATAAAGTCTAGTTTATTTCAAAGAATTTGTGATAAAGTTGTTTTTTGGAAAGACTACTATTGGTAATTGAGGAACTATACTGGTAAAATTGTGGTCAGAAAAAGAATGTGTGTATACTTCTGTTGCAAACGAGATTTGTGATAAAAGTTGTTTTTAAAAAATCAATATTTTGTCTTCATTAACGTCGAGAATAGGTGTGATCACGTAAAATATTATAATTAAATCGGAAAATTTCTAGAAAAAAATGGAAGTGTTTAAATGAATAACCGTGTATACTAAGTTCTTTGTGTTTTACTGCAAGAAAATATGTTAATTTTTCATAAGCGTTAGATTATTACTAAGTTAGTTTTAACTCATATTTTAAAAAGATGTTTTGTGGTACACGTAAATTCTAGTAAAACATTTCCGTGCAAAATAAAAATATATAACCGTTTTTGAATGAATACGTGTTTCGATACCATTATTTGATATGGCGCTTTTGGTCAGTATCCATCGTCCTCAGCAAAGGCTTATCTCAATTTTCTTCTTATTTATCACTGAGCTCCATTACGTGGCAGCAAAATTTCTCTTCTGTTCGAATGTCTCCGCTGCGTCATGGATTTGAGCAAACTATTCTCCCAAGGGTCCAAAAGTTTAATGACCCACTTCCCGATCCTATATTCCAGTCCGTAACACGGAACACCTTGTCATTTATGATATACTCCATATTTAATCAACTCATGCAAGTCAAATGAAACCACCCTCTCCAGTGTACTCGAATTGGGTAACAAATAACGTCATTGTTTGCCATGACTTTATTATTATTATCAAGAACTAAGTGAATTTCAGTCAAATGTATCTTTACAATAAAACAATGAGTGTTCCTTCTTGGAACTTTAGTGTCTTACTTCACTCAGATTATAACTAATTGAAACTCAGCTTACATCCTATTCTCAACCCTAAGGAATTCGGTCGTGAAATTCTCGTTTGAATCAGTAAAATAGTAAAATCGGTAAAATAAGGGTCAAGAGTTCTAATATACAATTATGTTTTGAACGAGTTGGTAAATAAAATAGATAGTGTACTCACAAGGTCATTTAAAATATTATATTCAAATATGATAATTGACGAGAATATTGTCAACACTAATACGCGTTCAACATTACCGAACCATAAACATTAGTGAATAACATCGACAGGGATTTAAGAAAACTAAAATCATTGCAAATGTAAGTTTGTATGAGTGAAAAGGGCATTGATATTTTGACGAATGGAAAACATTGGATTGACTCTGACAGTGTATACGATGCAATGAATACGCTTGTGCGTTTGCACCAGCCACTAGTAGTAATTGGTCCGCAAGGGCCAAGTGAGGAAATAACCATTTAACAGCTGACAAGATGTGGGTTTCACTCTCTCTGATTCATATAAGGGTCTCAAGGATAATACTGGTATTATGAGATATCATTGAAACCCGACTATAAACATGTCTGTGCACAATAATGGATTAGAACACAACGACTTTGAATTCAACTCCATTTCTTGATTATAAATATTTTTGCCATATTTATTTACAAATTAATGCATCATTTTAATGCTATTCAATATGTTTTTAGCTCAACTCTATATGTTTTCATGGGGCTCTACGAAAATCTTGATCCGCGCCGGTAAAGAAACTAGGACATGAGAACCTAGCAATGAGAACCTATGATGTTGGACGCTATATTGTACTTAAGGTGAAATGATTGATTTACATTCTATATCAGATTTATATTTCATATCCGTAATCTGGATCAATAAAAAAAAGATACATCATTTTTTCTCCCTCTAAATTTTAAATTGTTTCCATCCTTGTCCGTAACATTAATGCTAAATTTCTTAATACATGTTTAAGAGTCTTTATGAGAAAAGACGTCCACATCCTTCATTTCTTTATGAATTTCAAAACTTTTCAGTTCCTAACTTTTTCGTACACATCAAAGGACCCCTGGTGAAACTATCAAAATAGTGTTTGACCATTTGTTTATGAATATACATAGAGTGTCCGTATGTTTTCATTCTCAATACAGGAGATCTTCCAGTGCGATACATCTTTACCCGTGGACTTTTACAAAAACTTTGTTCGACAAAATTTATCGCATAAATTACTTACCTCATTGAAACGAAACTGTCGCAGTCGTATTCGGATACACCATTTACTTTTTTCGTATGGTTTAGATTTCACTGAAGAACTTATGAAAGAAAGATATCTCGGTCACTGTTAAAGACAATAAACTTTAGTGTATTCCGGAATAATACTCTCCAGAAACAATCGACGGACCATCCCGTCCATTCCGTTCAAGAACCCAAGGGTAGTGGTGAATTTTAATATTTATTAAAGAAATTGTTCAATAAATACGTAAAGTTATCTATTTATACCAAAATGAATTGTAGATATTCCGTGCAATAAAACTTCCAGATAAATGACATTCCGGCCCATGGAAAATCCATCACTACCTGAAGGAAAACCGGAGAAAAACCCGAGCCAGGATGGGTTTTCGATATTCAAAAATCGTCTGTAAATACATTAATTATAATAGTATTTATCGTTAACAATGATGATCAGTTTCCTCCCCAAATATCTATTGAGCATGCGCTGGTCGTAAGCCAGGGTACGCAGAGGATGGCATCCGCCGCTTGGCGAGCGTCTTCTAACTTTTCGTGTTAACGCGTGCAAGTGGCACGAGGTCTCCTTGGCGCCGTTGACGCCTCCCAGGGAAAGATGGGTAAGTGACTCTGCCCCCGCCCTCTGCCTCTCCCTCTTTCCCTTGTTGAGGGAGTGAGAAAGGTTGGGGAAGAGCCAGACGCCAGGAGACCACGACCGCCAGGTGGTACTTGTCGCTTTGCCAACTTGCATTTCTAAAGTTTCGAGAAGAAAGTCATCACCCTAAAGAAGTTAACTGGCGAAAAGATAACATGACTTTTCTTTTGTCTTCTTTTCCTTCTTTTTTCTTTCTTTTTTCTCTTCTTCTCGTCCTATCGATTCTCCAACACGGAAGAGTTTTGACCTCGTCAACAATTTTTTACCATTTCTCCTTGTCCCGTATATACTTTCACCTATTAATTTTCATCCAATATTAACAAAGGCATCTCCCTACCTCCTCTTCTTTGATGAGCTTTTTTCCCTAACACACGTACGTGCCCCCTTAATTTTTTTTAACAAGACAAGATATGACTGAACCAACTCAGCCTATACTACTACTACTGCGATGTACTGCTTTCACTATAAAATTGATACCCGCATGGTAGTATGTGAAATCATAGCACGGGCCTAGAAGTTTATATATATATATATATATATATATATATATATATATATATATATATATATATATATATATTTCTGCCAACTTATGGAATGAAGTACCGCGATCACAGATGACGAATAGGCATAAATATGTTGATACGTCTTTCTAAGATACTCTTCGCCTCGTCACAAATAAGCAAGACCTACTCCGCTTTCTCCTTAATCACAATGAAAATTAATTTTCACCTTCGATAATGGATTTTACCTCTTCATCCCACGACTATACTATATTTAGTGGATACTCCGTCAACCCTCAAACTTCACACAATGATATTTCGGCAATCAAATATCGACAAATCAAATATTTGCATAATTGATGTAACAGATTAGGAAGAATGCGCAATGACCACATTTCTTCCGTGTGTCTACCAGCGGGGAAGATATGTGTTCACTGAGGTCAGATAAAAATGACGACATGTGTATCGAAAAAGGGATCTCATGCATTAGTCGTAAGAGTGTAAACCGTTACACCGCACGTTCGTATTCCAATTTTTTAAGGAATATCAGGCCTTGATTTAAAAAGGTGTACAGTTGAGGAAGACGAATGGCTGTAGTGGTTAAGAGCCCTGCGATCAGGGTTGGAGCTCCAGGGTTCGGTTCCCGGCAGGTTGCCATTTTCATCTAGCCTTGGTTATCAGGTGTGTACAATTTTAAAAATAAAATTTATCCCCTCCATAAGAAAGTAGCAGAGCTATAAATAAAACCTGTCGAGAGTACATATTTCAGATACGTAAACGCATACCATGCGACACACGATAAAATAAGGTGCGTCATAATCTTTCATAATCTTTGTGGATAGATTACTTGTGACAACATAAGTCATACTAAATAAAATTCATACTCGTATTATTTTTGGGAATCCGATTGAAAATTTTCTAAGAGATAAGGAAATCATGAGTTTACTTCACTGTAATTTTTCGTCATATAGGAGCGAATATAGATATTTCTACCGTTCTCTTGATTGGAATGCGTGGTACATCCATAAGCTGCAAAGTTTGATAGTAATCAATCCACCGTCCCAGGTTATTATTACCGACAGCCGTGGCGTAGTCTTCGCACAGAAGAGTTGAGTGGAAGAGTCCGCGGATTTCATCCCCCTGTCGGCTGTCTGAGTGAGCTTTTTAGCTGGGGGTTTTCTCAACTACTCGAGACTAATTTCTGTTCGGTACCTTACGTTCCCTAGCAACCCAACATCTCTCCTTCCCGATTCCCTCGCCCAGATCGTGTGGTTAGGTGGAAGAACAGTCTTGATGACCTGTACCTCGTCCAATATAAAAATAAGACATGAAATAAATACAGTTTTTCTCAAGGAGGAAAGGTGTTGAAAGTGATAGTAGCGTCAGCGAGTAAGGACGCACGTGGAAGTGATGGTAGTGGAGGAGGGAGGACTACGCGGGTCAAATTGACATCAATTATCTCTCCGGAAGCTCCCGCTTTCAGTTCGTGAGCCATGCGTGTGGGCGTACCACTCACTTCCTTGGCCTTCTCACAGTTCCTTCCTGCATTCGCATTATTCCACTCGAACGCAGTCCATTGCGACTATGACAGATTGCTGGGAAATAATTTTCTCTCGTCTTGTCTGGAGTCTGGTCCAGTATTCGAAGTATGCGCCGCGCCGTGATTCAGCACACGACTCTATAAGTTATAATATTTTATGAATATTCAATACCGCCATTCAAAGACACAAAATTTTAATTAATGTTCACATTATGTTTCGACTTCGGTTTGAGTCTTCGTATGACCCGGGTTTTTCTTCGGTTTTTCTCCGTTTTTCCTTCGGGTAGAGGCGGATTTCTTATACAGGTTCTCTAGGCTTTGTCTAGGGGCGTGTTTATTGTAACAATACATCGTGAATTAATGTTATTTCAATTCTTATGATTTTTAAACACTATACTCATAATAATCTATAGTTCAATAATAATTTTTACATGTAAAATAATTTCGTGTGTGTTAAATTACAAACATATTGATATTATATTCGTATTATAACTCGTAGCTAACTTTTCATCTTATCTAGGAAGTTTTGCTGAAATTTTTGAATCCACCTCTGCCTTAGGGCCCTTGATCGGAATTTATGGGATGGTCCCTTGCTTCCTTCCGGAGAGTAAATTAGTTTATTGTCCTCCACGTGGTCATACGCAGTTTGTACTGCTTTTTTGACAATAAATTTATTATTATTATTATTATTATTATTATTATTCATACGTTAAACAAGTGTACGAAAGAGTTACGTGACAGTTTGTCAACTAACAATTAAAGTCTTCAATTTTTGCGCTAATCCGTTGCTTGAGATTGTTTGTAATTTACATGTGTATTTATACAACATCCGAACACTTAATACGACCAAACATAGACCTGAAATTTGTTTTAATTCACGTTTTGACTTTAGTTTTAATACTCTAACAATAAAGGTGTATAATATTAAGACCAAAGTCAAAACTTGAATTAAAACAAATTTCAGGTCTTCTCTTTTCTTCTCTCTACCTCTTTAGGTCATTTCTTCTCTTCTACCGTAAAGGGCTCTAATGGCCTTGCCGTTGACGAGCCCTAAAGTCCCACAAAAAAAATCTTCTACCGTATAGTAACACTATTCGGTTATTAACATGCGTTTACCCATTCAGCAGTACACAGGGAGTAATTGCTCAGTTAATGCCGAGTTGGTATTTTGGCTCTTCTTTTTTTCTCTTTATTTATATCATGAGTCCATACTACACTGACATACGATCTCTATTATCTTCATCCAGTGTTTATTTGCCCGTTGATGTAATTCACCTTTAAGATTTGATTCGTTTTAGCAAACTTTTTTTTTTTTTGTGGACCACTTGTCATGTTTTTTGGTTTTCGGTAGACCCCTCATTTATCTAACATCGACTTTTTTGCTAATTCATCAACTTCAAATGTCTTTTTGACAGCTGGTATAGTGCTACTCACTTTGAATGATTTAAATTTCTAACTGTAATGTGAAAAGTATAAAAAAACACATGTTACTTTGTATACATTTATTAACTGAATTCAAATTAAAACCAACCAAATTACAATTTAGTATCTATTACATGGAATAACAAAGTAAAAAATAAATACTTTTAATGGGAGGGATGAACCTGATGCTTCAATAACAAATTTGGCATCAACTTAGTTAGGTTTAATCTCAGATCATCTCGGTCAGTGATGTTCAATGTGTTTCTGTTTTTTTTGTGTGAGGAGATTGGCAACCGCACTGAGAAACTGCTTCCAGGTATGAAGATGGAAAAATAATTAAAAACTTTCTCGCGATATTCCGTAATACGGGATAAGTAACAGGTATGACATACATACACTGTATGTGAATTATTCCATTCATGGAAAGTCAAACTTAAGATCACGACCTGCTTAAATGAGATCCACTTTCGTGGACCCCCATGTTGTTGTTCGCTGACATGGATCCCTTGCAGGTCGTAGTCGACCCCTGGGAATCAGTGGTTTAACCGGTTCCCTCCTCCACCACACACACGCAGAATTTTATTTAGTTCTGTAGCCTTCAGTTATCATATATATGGAAGTACACTCAATTGGATTTCCTGACAAGTAACATGACGGTAAATCCTTCTTCCCCCATTCAATAATGTGTGGGGAGAATTTCTGGTTCTGTAAACCCTCGTTTTTTATCCTTTACGGACTCAACGGTATCATCTTCACAAGAAGTGAAGGTCCCCATCTTGTAAGACATTAGCCTCATCACTTGCCCATCATGTCGCGCCATACAACTTCCTTTTGTAGCTCTACTGTCATCTTGGCGATTTTCTAATCCCGGTCTTTCGTCTTGCCAATATTTTGGTTCATTCGGTTTTTGGAATGTTCAGTTTCAGTTCATGGAAATTTCAGCTTTTTATTTGTCTCGTTTAAAACATTTTATTTGTATAATGCATTTTTTATTTCTTACTAATTAACATCGTAAAATAATAAATTGAACAAATTTAAGGGAAAATTGCTTCGAAATTAACATTTAAGTTTTTGTAAAGATATTTGACCTCCCCTTCCCCCCTCCCCACACACACAAATTTCGATTTGGTTTTTGAAATAAGTTTTCGAGTTGGGACGAGAAACTACACCAGTTGTCCAAGTATATTCGAGTAGAAGTGTGTCCTTGTAGATGTTCGACACTTATCCGTTGATTCCAGTTGCCCTCCGCCTCCACTTCCCGTCTTCTCCGGACGCCGCCGGCGGAAGCGTGGGTCACGACGACTCGCGGGTGGGCGGGTGGACAGGCGGCTACTACGGCTCTACTACGAGAGAGGCGCGGCGGCGGTCCAGAACAGAGAGAGGCCGCAGCTTTGTGCCAACGAGGAAACGGGGCAGTGGGACGTAAACAGAACAGGATACTACGCCACGAACGGGGACAGAAGAACTAGAAGGGGATGTGTGCGAATCGCTCGCATACCCGAACGGCAAAAACTTTATTGATTGGAAATCTAAAAATATTCAATTAGGGATCGTTCATAAATTACGTCACGCAATCTTTGAGAACTTTTAACCCGTGACACGCTTCATCGCGTTATACCGTAACGTCACAAAATGACCTGCCCCTTCCGTCAAAGGTTATGAAAAAAATCAGGACAAATTCTCTGTATATGTACGAGAATTATAAAGGTCGAAGGTGTAGCACGGTGAAAATGGTGCGTCAAGGATTACGAGACTTTTGTTTTCCATTGAAGGAAAATTCTTCTCAATCGAGACAATTCATCAGGAGCCGTCACGTTTCGCCAAGAAATCCCCCAAGACCGTGACGTAATTTATGAGCGATCCCTTAATGTAATTTTTCGACATAAATAAAAAAACATTTATTATAGCAAAACTATTTCACAAAAAAGCTATTTTTAATAGCGCTTAAAGATATTCTATTGTTCATTTGTTTTTCATTTTTGTCAATAACTCTAACAGTAACTGATACTAACTATTCCTACTATCACCCCCACGTGGGCCAAGTTGTTGGTAAACCCAGCTAACCACCCCACCTACTAACAATTGTCTACCACCCAACTCCAACCTCCTATTGCTTCAATAGCACGCTACATTCCCCATTTACAAATATTACAATAAAAGAAAGCTCTCATACGGATTAAACTGGGGGTGATTTTCCTATTTTTAACGTGGTATAATGTGCCACGCATAAATAAAAATATGATTCGGGACACGATTGAGTCAAGAGCTACAATTTTCATGCGAGTTAGAATGTATTGGAGGATATTGAAACAATAATGTTTTCATTTCAATGAAATGATTTTGATTTATTCTAAAACTTGTTAGCTATATGTGAAATTTACTCTCTGAAATTTCTTTGGAACCGGCGTTTCAAAACTGTGCTCCAAGAGGCGTGACAGTCTGTGACAGAACGGAAGGGTAAATGGAAACAGGAATAAAAGAAACATGTTATTGCATAGGCATGTCTCTAATTGATTACGTCCTATTATTAGAGAAGAGGCCAAAAATGTATTGGTTCGCGATGATTGAACCTTATGGAACCGAAAAAGTTTTAAGACGATTGTCTTATCCTCGTACATGGATTGGAGTACACTATTTTCTCTACTCATTCAAGGCAATAGAAGAAAAATCGGAGATCGTAATTCGTTGAAAGTAACATTTTGTCTCTCGTGACACATCACTTATTCATATGATTTCTTTTGCTAAGCTCTCAGAAATGTCTGAAGACTATTAAACAGCAGTTGACGATGTTATTTCCTTTCTCTTCTGAAAGTCCCGACGGTTTCATCTTGCTAAACACACTAATCAGACGAGTCAAAAAGTTAACTCGAAGGTCTTGCCTCGTAACGTATATATTGGCGACCGAACAAACGCGCAGTCGATCTAAAAAGAGATGTAGGTACATCAAACATCTTTTATATGTTGGTCCTGTCTCTCCTTCAAAAGCTCTATTCCCAACTGAACGTATATTTACCTTAATTTACGCGCTATAATAGTTTATTTAGCGTCGCGGGGGATCGGAATGTTTATGAGGCAAAGTCGTCTCGGAGAACTTCTATAAATATAAAATCACATCAAAGTCAAACTAATTTAGTCTTCGATGATCTGAGTTTTCCCTGTTACGAATGAAGTATGTCGATGAGACTTTTTTCTCGTGTAAATCAGGATCTTTGAATGTATTAAAGGAAGATTGCAATAATTGACCTCCTCAAATGGCCAAGGAATCGATCACGATATTTTCGTAGCCTTCCCACGTCCGTATATAACGGCGGAGGAGTAGAATTGCTACGTGAAAGAATGGCATCGCGACGACGCACTCTGAATTAAACATTGCTTGGGTTTCTAGTGGCGCCAAATTCATACTATTCTGCATGGCAATTCTCATAAACGGATGTTCTATGTCTACGACCATAAATGTCGATATATTCAATACCTTATTGTTTAAAAATATCCTTAAACATTTTAACTTCAAAAAATGTATGGAGCATCGAATAAAAATGAAAAACTATCAAAAATAGCTGAGATTGCCCGGGAAGAGATTGTATGGTATAAACTGATGTAAAAATAACGTGAAACTTTTATATGTGCAGCGTTTCACTAAAAGGGAGTAAATACGGATTCCTAGTGTTGTTTAGCTCAAATTGGGGGTAAAAATATAGTAAAAATTCTCAAAAAATTTCAAAAAACATATTTATGAGAGAATAGGAATATTGAATAAGGATGCATATTATGACTGATAGTTGCGTACAACACTTTTTAAATTTCTTCATTTAAATCGAATTCGTCGATGTCCATATATTTCTTAAAGTATAATTAATGTTGAAAATATATCTACCCACTTGCTAATCTTAATTTTACTCCTATCTCCTTCGAAGTTTGTTTTCAACTCAGACACAAAAAAATTTCTCTTGTGGAAAACAGTTGGAAGTAATTCCTCTACATCTGAAAACATTCCAAAAGCCTAGCAATAATTATTAATTTTAGTCTTTTTATAACTATTCTCATGCAGTTACTGAAAGAATTTTTACTTTTGACTTTGCGAAAAAGAAAACCAGTGTTTTTGAGCCAATACGGGTGCTTGGGCACCCTTACACACCCTGTGTGCACCCTGATGTGAGGAGACTTTTGCAAATTTAGTTGAAGTATAATAATATATGGATTACATTTATGGGAGCGGTGTATGTGGTGAATGTTTGATGTCTTCAGGGATATCAATAATAAATTTCTAGTTTGACGTAAACGACATAAATGATTAAGTATCGCTGACAAGATTAATGATGAAATTTATAATTATCATGTGTT
This sequence comes from Laupala kohalensis, assembly GCA_002313205.1. Taxonomy (NCBI): domain Eukaryota; kingdom Metazoa; phylum Arthropoda; class Insecta; order Orthoptera; family Trigonidiidae; genus Laupala; species Laupala kohalensis. The sequence continues at coordinate 275,214 of NNCF01133521.1, read as the reverse complement.
TGTGACTTAAACTTTTACATGCCAATCCTCTAAATTTCTTGCAGTCTCACTTCACGTACAGAAATAGTTATTGCCCAGAACAAGTTCGCGTCTCGGAGACACGCATTAATTCTGTACTGTAACTGGGGAAACCTACTTTTGTACCACTTTATCCGTATTGTGTGCACGAACAAAGTGAGTACATGATAATCCGTTTTGAGGATGACTCCTTGAAATATTGCACTTTCACCGTTGAGAGAAATCGCGACAGGCGCAGTCCTTCTGGCCCTTACAGCTCTGAAGGATGGTCAGTGTCCACGCGTGGGAAATCATGGTGCTCCTCCAAGTGTCGGGTGTTTCGAAAGTAATGCTCTAGTCTAGCGCGGCAAACTCTTTGGTCCTCAAGGACCGCTAAATGCGTCGTTTTGAATTCCGCGAACCCGATTTTTAAAATGATTAATACGTTTCTAACATAATGGTCACAGAAATCTCAACTTTTTTAGGTTAAAATGTTCCAATTTAATTATGATATAAAGAAGGTGTAAATATCGGTAGAACTACATTCCCCTAAGTCGTAATAAGCTACAATGTCCTCGCTTTGCGCAATAAAATGCTAGGGTGATATCTTTCTTTCTTTCCCTTAGATGTGGTTTAGACATTAAAAATTACTTGAAAATATTTGTTTTATATTTGAACTATTAAGTGTACTTCCATGATGTGCGAGAAATTTCCTTCAAAATGAGAATTACCATCGTTTGAGGAAATATTAAATTGATTCAATAAATAATAATAATAATAAATTTATTGTAAAAAGAGCAGTTACAAACTGCGTATGACCACGTGGATGACAATAAACTAATTTACTCTCCGGAAGCAAGCAAGGGACCATCCCATCAATTCCAATCAAGGGCCCTAAGGCATAGTAAAAGGAAATAGTAAAAAAGGTTTAAACTTATTTTAATCAATGTCCCATTAGGTCTGCTCTCCCACCCAACCACAAGATTTGGGAAAGAGAGATTTCGGGGAATTCAAATTACCGAACCGACTTTGGTCTCGAGTAGGTGAGGGAAGCCCCAACTGAGAACCTCACCCAGTTCGGCCGAGCGTCGGATCGAACCCACGCTCATCGGTCGGGAGCGAAGTGCGCTACGTTCTCTATGATGAAGATGAATGTGAAGCGTTTATTTATGAACTTGAGTGACAAAACAAAAATCTTCGAGTCTAGAAAGTGTTCAATTACTTTTTTGAGCAGAGTTCTCGCAAAATTGTTTCTCCTCGTGAAGCCTGAGTGATCACAGCAATTCCAGATAAACGATAAAGAGAGAAATATACTATGACTCTTAGTTTCTTTTATTTGATTACTTGAGAAAACAAGTTTGAGAAAGTAGATGTGTATTTACAGTGGAGTAGTCCAGCTTGTAATTGAAATGAAAGTTGCGAACATCTTGATAATTGTCTTACAAATGTGCATGGACGGATTGCAAAGGCGCATCCGATTATTGGATTTTCAATTATCTCTGTAATTGATGTTCAATACAATGCATTCATTTTTACATCAAGAAAACTATGGAACAAATTAATTTAAATCAGTTGAGCTGCTCGTATTATGCGATCAGCACGTAATTACAGGAAAAATACCATTTTCTCTTCAATTACAATATTCATCAGTCTCTAGTACAATGTATTTTGAGAGGATTACTACGGTTTTAAGTGTCAAATAACACTTCGGATAAAACGTTTTAAATATAATCTTAATATTATCCTATATATTTTTTCATGACTATACTTAGTGTGAACTTTCCTGAGGAGCTCTTTATTCGGAAAATTGCATTATGCAGGAGTCTAGATACGTATGAATGAAACCCACCGAAACGTAGTATTGAAATCCATGAAAACAAATATCAATATAATGAAAGAGAATTCCTGATATATTGTCCGAATTTAAGTTTCGTTTTGTAATCTACACTTTGGTCGAAGATTTGATTAAATTCACTGTACACAATCCATATGATAAGCTGATCTGCAGATGTGATCAGATCATGATCTCGTAAATTAATTTTTAACGTAGTGATACATTAAAAATGGTCGTACGCGATCCCTTATCAATCCATTTTTTTAAAAATCATTTTAATTTTAGTATCATCGATTTCGTTGCAACTACCCTGCTTCGGCTGGCGTCATGATACAAATTCGATACTAGCTTTGAATTTGGACACGTGCAATCCTACATTAGTATAAATTAAAATAGTTATTTAGTATTATTGTACTTAGAAGTGAATTTTTGTATAGCAGATCCACGCATATTTTAAACATCATTCAATCATTATCATATGAAACATACTTTCTCTAGACACGAATTATTAAGCGCATATTTTTGATAGAGTGAAACCTGAATACCTTGACATTGGCACTTATGAAAGTTCATTGACATTTCTGTGTTAACAAGCCGAAAAGTATCAAACCCGTAGATGTAATAAACAAGTTGCCCCACTAGTCCGCAACAAAAACACGTTTGAACTTCCTCAATAAAAATAGCACTCTCTGCTTTCTAGATCCAGACCGTGTATAGTTTATATTCTTCCTTTTAAAAGTACAGCGGGGAGATCCTGTCACCAGCTGGTAAGTCTGCTTTTCATTGCCGACGTACCAAGGTATACGAGTTATTCTAGTTTTCATAATGAAATCCATTTATAACCGTTTCTAATTTAACCTTTTTGTAATTTAACTCAAAATTTTTAGAGTTATGTTCCATAGCTCAGGATCATTATTATTAAATTTGATGCTTAAATAAAAAGAAAATATATTATTTCCCTGAAGATTTTCAAACTAACATTCCGAAATAGAAAATGACTTCCCATACCACATAAATTAACGTTCAAAATTAATTGAAAAATTATGAAAATGAACCTTCGTGTGATTCAGTAACAAAGTATTTTCCTTTATTTAAGTGTTCATGAATTGCAAAAACTTAACAGATAACTGTAACTACGTGATTTTATGACATGTTATCGCACATGAGTTTACAAATTTCCAAACAAATTCAAAATACGACTCGAGTGAATTGATCATAAAAATTAATGTGGCTTCTTTCTTTTGTAACGAAGCGTATTATAATTTGAGATTTCACGTGTTGAGCTTGAACTGAAATAAAAGAATGGCGATGTTGGTGAGCATGCTATTTCATGTTTAGGAAAGTGATTAACGTTCATGAAACACGTTTAGAAAGGAAAGAATTTATTGAGGACGTTCAACCGGGTTTTTGTAATGCATTTATGAACCTCTTCATTAGAGCGATAGGTGGTCATAATAGTTTTGCTCTTCCTTTTTGTAACACAGGACTTTTTTTTTCATTTAGAAGAGGATCCCAATGCTTGGAATCCAGAGGAGTATAGTATTAATTCTTCAGAAAGTATCAACCTTTTTATAACTAAAAATTTTTTATACTTAAATTGAATGTATAAACGTAGGCTTCCACGGCCGGAGTCAGTATGAACTTGTTTGTCTTAAGAAGTTCATACTTGAATGTGTTGAACGATATAATAAAAGTAGGTTCTCATGATCACCATATTATGAAATATGAAGTACGTGTATTTCCCTAAAAATAAACAAAAACAAACATCTCATCACAACTCTTTGAATCCGTTTGCATATTGGAAACAATGTCTCAACAAATTGATATGAAACTAAGCTGGATGAGCAGGAAGTGTTGTGTTCTGTTGTGTTTACAACATTTCTATATTTTGACTACGGTTCGATTGTGTTTGGGAATCCTACTCATAAAGACACTGCTTATAGAAACTGTCATGTATTTCAACACTCTAAGAATTTGGAAGGCTGTTATTTTGTAAAACGCCCATTTAATATTCTCCAGAAAAGGATTGTGTGATTTAAAAATACAAAAGTTATCCACTTATACGAAATAAAAATGGTATATAAAAATTTTGGTATCTACCTCCAAATATTTGTGTTTATTACTCAATAGACATACTGCTCAACAGTATTTAAGTGTGCAATAATTTTGGAAAACAATAATTCGTTTTTCTTCAATGAAAAGTTGAACGGTTACTTCTGGAAATAAATCCCTATGACGTCATATTCGAAAATAGGATTCCCGTACAATAGGAATATTTCAAAATCGAAGGTGAAAACGAGCAAAGATTAATTTTTTCTTGAGATCTCTGAACTGAGAAAACTTTATGAATATGACTACCCTAAGTTTGGATGTGAGATCCAAATACAGAGGAAGAATATAGGATTTCTCCAAACAATTGGATATGAATTCCCAACCTTTAGGGTGACATTCAGATCATTGTAGATAACCATATAAACCATATAATATTCGAATTATAAGTTTGGGTTGTCATATACAAAGGTTCGGAGAAATCCTTTCCTTTCTCTGAATTTTGATCAGAACCTGTTCCCTCAGTGTGGTATTAATGTAGTACTAGCAGGGATATAATTAAATCAGTAAAATGTCTGAAATCGGCATAAATAATTAGAGTAACACGTACTTATTGTCTTTTCAACTTGAAAAGAAAAATACTTCACCAACCATTAAAATGAAATAATTGCTATTATAGTTGATGGTACCATACGTTATGTCTTATAGAGAAACACTTATTTCCAAAAAGAGACCAAATTTTATATTTAAAAAAAGTGATGAAAGTTTTCTTTGATTTGTAGCAAATTTTCCATAGTATTCATAATAAATAATTTTTTTTATTGTCAAAAAACAGTACAGACTGCGTATGACCACGTGGAGGACAATAAACTAATGTACTCTCCGGAAGCAAGCAAGGGACCTTCCCATCAATTCCGATCAAGGGCCCTAAGGCAGAGGTGGATTCAAAAATTTCAGCAAAAGTTCCTAGATAAGATGAAAAGTTAGCTGCGAGTTACAATACATATTCTTTGCGCCTCTTTTATCTGCATGTCACCGGACTTTACTAGAAGATATTCCACTCTTTCCGAGGTGAGATGCATAATCACGAAACCGCAGCGATGGGTCGCCATGTTTTCACATTCTCGTATGGATTAGAAATGAATCATGCGAGATCTTGAATATTGTTTGTACTGTACTATTAACTGACCGATAGGGATAAACCTATGACTTTTCATAATAATAATTCATAATGTTGCGTTATGTAATAATTCGTAAAACAATTATAATAAAAATAAATAAAATAATTATACTTCTTAGTGATTTGACTAACTCGGAGCGCTCGTCTCACTTTAAGGGCTGATAGATTTGGCTTTAACTGCTCCGTAGCTTCGAAGCATACTTCGTTGGACAATGTTGTCTGCAAATAGTCAAAAGGAGCGCCTACTGCGAAGGTTTTCGTGTATCGCAATCAACAGCTTTGTTATCATCTCTGCTGTGGGCGTGTTTGCAATGTACGCAGAGTTTCTTATCCACCGCGGAACGATTTATGGACCCTGAATATGCGAGGGAGGCAAAACACACTGCTGCTCGTAGGCGCTGTCAAAACAACGACGCACCGTTGCAACACATTGTCAGTAATACGTTTTTTAATACTTTCTAGCACTTCGCACATGTTTTAAAACTGATATGCATGAGTTTGTAAAAGATGTCCCCATCCTGGCCCCGGATTTTCTCCGGTTTTCCTCCGGGTAGTTGCGGATTCTCCGTAAGCGGGAATATCATGTTATACTTGTGTTATTATTAATCTCGAATTTCGATGGCACATTATAACTATAATTCATTTTGGAATAAGAAATTGGTGACAGTGAGTATTTTGTTATTTTTTTTTTTTTACAAGTATTAAATCCGCCATTCCCCTTGGACCCTTCATCGGGATTCCTTCATGGGATCCATCCCTTCATGGGATGGTCCCTTGCTCGTTTCCGGAGAGCAACTTACGTCATCTCCCACGCGGTGATACGCAGTTTCCAACTGCTTTTATTAACGATAAAGTTTATATTTATATTCTGTTTCACGAGTCATCGAATCTTCCGCGGGTTGCTGCACGATGAGATTCGAGAGACTTTTTTAAATGTTTGAATCAAATGAAAAATGTTTTAATTTTTTACCATTCTTAATGTCAAGCGTACATGATCAATGTTGGTACAATGGTGAATGTCAGAGCTACATAAGGACCACTTCTTCCTAGATCTTATCGATCATGTTTGATGATATAAAATAATCGATGAGAATTATTGATGTAATATTTAAATGTTATCAACATAAAATAAATATAATGAGGTTTAGTGTCTTGTAAATACAAAATTCGATACTCTGAAATCAGTAAAATCGAGAGGATTTAAGAGGCGTACGACGATTTGTTCTCTTTTTAATTGAAACGATTGACGAAAACGACGTTTTCTTGAGATCACATGATGTCTATGAATTTTAAAAATGTTGATTATTTCAATGTTTTGTTAACAGTCTTAGTTAATTGTTGTTCTGTGTGTATATTTTTAATAATTAAAGACATCGAATCTTTATTAAAAGAAGAATCAGGTATAGCTGGAAAGTTTTCTTTCAAAAAAAATTGTTTCAGGATAAATATTAAATTTTCCTTATAAATCCCGTTAAGTTTTGATATGACTTAAACAATGTCTTTTAGCGCAATATTCGCATGAAAGTTACTTTTTGATGTCAGCAGAAAATCATTGCCGTACTTATTCAAAATTGAGCGCAATTTACAAATGCGGATAGCCACGATTGAAACACTTCGTGAATGTTAGCTTCGTGATGTGAGGAAAAGTAGCAAAAGTGAGATAAGATTCAGACCGTATCAATTACCTCTGAGGTAATTCAATTGAGAAACGATACATTCCAAAGGGAATTCGTGATAAACCGCCTTCAAAGAAGAACACAATTTCGAAATAACTAGCAATTAATTATAAAAATTTGTAACCAAGAGTGAAAAATACGTTAAAAGTATTCCTCAATTATTGATAACCTATTTGCTTGCTGTGCATATATTCGTTAGAAAGGAAAGAGTCCGGAATTCTACATAGGAGTTGATGAAAATAATAAAAATTACAATTAATTTATTTTCCAAAAAGTGTCCAACTTCGTATGACCACGTGGAAGACAAACTAATATACTCTCCAGAAGCAAGCAAGGGACGATCCCATCAAATACGTTTTGAACCTTTTACAGGAAATCTACGGTTAATTGCAACAAAACGTTTACTTGCGACTTGATGAACCTCAATTCTCTTCTTTTTTTTTCACATCCGATGGTTTGTTAATATATTGGTCGTTTTTTTGCATTTAAATCATTATCCATTTATGTCAACCAAGAGGTTTCATCGCTAACAGCAAGTAGAGGTTTTAATACGAATTCAACATTCTTTTATGAAAGACTAGAAATATTGTCCAGAATAATCAATTGAACATGGGATCATTTTTTTAGCGTAACACTACTACGGGAAGTGCGCTTCAGAGACTGACAATTCATCAGCCAGCCCTTTTTATTGCCCTTGTTGTATTGCGCCAGGGAATGAGTAAAACCACGTGCTGCATTCGAGTTTTGATTGCTTTGGTTGCTCCGATCGCAAAATGCACTCTCGACAGTCCGTGGAAATCATTAAACATTTCGATTAGAGTATACGGTTGACGATATCCATCTTCCCCGAAGTGCAATTATTTTTCGATTCTATATCCTCTGTAATTTGCATTCAGTGTCTTTTGATGACTAATATTCGGTCAAAAGGACACTATAAGCAAAGTAAATGGAGAACACTATGACAAAGTTTTTATTACACATCCTCCATTCCCGACATACTAGAAATGCCAAACGTAATTATTTTTATTTGGTGACGCGCTGGACGGAATGAGACTAGAAGATTT
>NNCF01133521.1:229363-267296 GCA_002313205.1 Laupala kohalensis | reverse complement strand
ATGTAGATATTTCAAAGTATATGTAGTTTATACATTTTACTTTCACCGAACTATTTCTCATTACTCAAAACGAGGTACGACGTATTCTCTAAGTTATTATTCAAACATAGTTTTGAAAACTCTGACAAAGATTATGAATAATTTTACGACTACGTGAAAAATCAATTAAGGGAGAAATCTAGTTAAACGATTCTAACGAATGATATGCAACTTTTATAAATTTTGTAAGAAGCATTTCGAAATATCCCTCACCTCGTAACTAACTAACAAAGCCTATTTGTTTTGAACAGCTGCGAGTGAATGTGGTGTGTAGAACTTAGAACACACGTGCATTTTAAATGCTGCCGCTTGAAGAGTTGCTAGGTGACGGAAAAGCACCCGCATGTCATTTGTTACTTCACGCATCTTCTATAGTACTCGCTTCTGTCAAGTCGACATGGCATAACGAATAGTGAGAACAGATAATTATTTAAAATTCCTCTACTTTCCTAGTAAAATAATCTACGTTGTAGTAAATACAAATGATAAAATTATTAACCAAGATATATTTCTATCTAAAAATTACCAAGACAACATTTTTTTTAAATTAGTAAACTCTTTTAATTCCTAATATAAGAAGCCTTCTTTGAGCAAAACGTTAATTAATTTCTCAACATCTCAATAACGAGCTGAAGACCATTTGTAGGAGAATGACATACGATGGATGCATCAAGAATATGTCCATATAATTCTTGCAGTGTGGTCTATTTAAAGAAAAGAGCTCGTGTCTTTAATTAGAAATTTAGTCATCTGAGCTTGAAGAAATTTTGCTCACGACCTTCAAAATTACTGCCCACATGAAATTTTGAAAAACCACGAAAACCACCTTCATCCCTGTCTCCCACTCCTTAATGCTGGATTTTGGTTGTTCGACTTGATGAAATTTCGCACACTGGACGTTCAAAATAAGATTAAATTAATTTTTAGAATTGGTTTGATAGAAAAACTACTCGTTTTCCCAACCTTGAAAGCCGAATTAAAGATTTTTTTCTGATCTCGGGTCACCACTATACTTCTTTATACACAAGAAATATAAAAAATATATTCCAGCCGCTAATTTTGTTTGCACTAAAACATAAGGAAGAGATAAACAGTAACATGACAAATAATACTTTTTTCTTTCCAATTATACGGTATGCAAATGGAAAGTATTGAAATCGGTCCAAAATGAATTCGAAGTCTCTTCAGATCTTTACAAATAGGCTCCGGGGAAAATAATCATTTTTTATGTTCCTGTTTATGTCTTCCTAGTTTTTTATAATGTTCAATAGAGAAATAAATATCTGATGGAGAAAAAGCGGTCGGAAGTGTCAGGTGAGGGCAGAGGAAGTGCGCGGAGAGCAGAGCGGAACCGCAGGGAACGCGAACGTGCCCTTTCGTTCCACTTGGGAGCAACAGGTGGCCATGCGAGCGCGACCCGAGGGAAGGGATGCGTTCCTCTTGGTGACTATCGCTCGTCCATCACCAGCGTAGAAACGAGCTTCCATGCCGAATACTTGTTCTCCGCGGAAGGGAAACGAGACGAGCGAGATCCAGGAGGATTAGAGAAGAAGGTCTTCCGTGGAGAGACAAGGATTTGCTGGATACGAATAGATTTCCTCCGGGTAGTGACGAATTTTCCATAAATATAAACTTTATTGTAAAAAAAAGCAGTNGGGGCAATAAACTAAGTTACTCTCCAGGAACAAGCAAGGGACCATCCCATCAATTCCGATCGAGGACCCAAGGGCAGTGGAGGAAATTTATGCTTATAAAAAATTTAATAAGAACAGTTGTCAATTTCAAAAAGAATCGTAGATATAATGGCCAGTCAAAATTCGATATTAATAATAACAAAAGGATTGGTCATACGCAGTTGGTTACTGTTTTTTTGACGATAATAATAATAATAGTAATAATAATAATAATTATTATTATTATTATTATTATTACGAATAATTTCAAGTTATGGTTGAAGAAGCGTGCTGTACTATTAAACCCGCAAAATTATTCCTATGTATTAAGTATGGTCATATCGAAATTAATACAAAAATGTATTATTTGATACGATTACTCGAGAAATTTGTGTTGATTATGACCGATTACTTTCCGCACCAATTAAATCTACAATTATTTGTTCCGATGATTATATTTTGTATTTATATTTTATTTAAGAATATTTTTCCCTGTTTCATCTACATCGGTCATTTCATAAACTTGTGGAAATAAAAATATTGCAGATTGTGAGTCTTCTTCTTTTCTACATAAACCAAATTTTTGTCAAGATGACATTGATTATTGGTCTGATTATTGGTACTGTTTCTGATTATACAGACTTACAGAACGGATAAACATTGACTTCCAAACATACAAACACACATTAATCTTTATGTATGAGAAGATTTGAGCAGTCTACACGCAATGTCCTTTGTTGCGTCTCATAACATAAAACCTGAATATCTAGGTGACCAAGCTAATTGTTCGAATGGCAATGATAGATATTCAAAACCAATAGACTTTTAGTTAATCGTATAAATTGTGACAAACATTTCAATCAACGTCATGTTAACATAAATGAATAACATCAGACAAGCTCTTAGTTACACTTTTTCTGATCTATTTATGTCCCCACGTGCAACGGCAGAAGACGTTCGTGCTGCGGTTGAGTGGAGTCCCATGCGAATGCGACACTCACACGAAGAAGGAGATCGAGACCTTGAGAACCGGTCGAGCAGTGTAAACTACGACGTGAACGAATCCTCGCATGTTTCTAGCTATTCTGCTATTTATGCTTGACTTCTCTAATCAAAGTCTCTATAAAACGCGACCTTCTCGGTTATCCAGATCATACTACTCATTATTGCAAGTTTGTGACCTTCACATATCGCAAATAAATAGTCAGAAAGTCGTGTCGACGATTTGGGAATATCTGTTTGCACCTGGAATGGTGGCAGGAAATTGAGGTGCGTCGCGGCGGTTTGATTCTTGCGGCAAACAAAGGATAGGGGTGACTGTAGTGCTATCTGTTCTTCGAGGAACTGTACTCATTAGTTGTTCAATTTCTCACCATAGCGTCACATACATCCCCAAAACTCAGCACGAGTTCAAAAGCTACATGCGGAAGTCGTATGTATACGATGAAGTTGTATGATCAAGTAAGTCGTGCTACAGTTGTAAAGAAGATAATTGCTGAGGTTTATGCACTTGACAGATTCCGAATTCGANTACAGTTGTAAAGAAGATAATTGCTGAGGTTTATGCACTTGACAGATTCCGAATTCGAACACGAAATGAATGATTTTGTTATGTGGTGTCTGGGAAGAAGCATAAATATTAAATCACTCTCTACCTCAATATTTATTACATTGAGTATCTCATCTCCTCTTTGTGTATTTTTCCACGAGGATTTTCTGAGTATTTATTCGTGAGTAATCAGATCAAATAAAATTTCATCGGAGAAAACTAAGCATGAAAGTCAGTTACCAGTGTACACTACTAAAATTTTTCAAATACATTTGCCATATTTGGGTTTTTCCCATGAGAATTTATCGCCATGTTCTGCAAATTTTAGTTCTTGGGGAGGAGAAATTAATGGGCATATTACGACTTTTTTTGTAATGATTGATCTGAAGGTAAGGTGGAAAGAGAATGTTTCACATGTACCTCTTGACCTTCTCATGTTCAGTTCATTACAGGGGTTCGTACATTCAATCATTATCTCCAGACAATGATTGAATGTATCACGTCATATAGTTTTCACTATCTCGTAATAAATTGCCTTCAATTTAATAATTTGGAAAAGTGAAGACTTAACACACTTTACGGAACCAGTTCATCACGCGGCAGCATCCACATGTTTGGAAGCAGGTTTTCGTGTTCGTAGAAATTAGAAAAAAATATATTAAATGCAATGAAGTTTTAGTTATGAAAGTTAACGTGATTTAAGAAAAGTTCACTGATTTACGATTTTTCGTTACCACTATCTTCAATTCTGTATTTAGATCTGTCATCAAAACTTAAGCCTTAAATTTGCGTGGTCATAAATAATACGATTAAAAATATTCAATTAAAAACCAGTAGTGATTCCTTTGGTTTTCGATACCCCTAAAACATGGCATTAGTAAGACGTACGTTTCTCGGCCACGTCATAAATCTTTTCTTCTTCTTAGCTTTTTATTTTTCATCCCCAAACCCTGTCAAACATCGCATATTGTTTTCTGCAAGATTAAGTGAATTTTGATCGTGGTATTGTAAAAAATCAGTTTTGTCAGTTTTCCTTACTTTTATAATCTAATCCATCAATCCCCGCGCTCTTAACCATTCAAAATGAACATTTAAAAACTTTATAGAAATAAAATGTGGGGAATTGGGAAGGAGAAATCTTGGGTGACCGCGGGATATATTATACCAAATAATTTATCTTCACAGTGTGAGGGAAACAGCGACTGAAAATCTCGCTCACATAGAAATCTCTTAGTTTGCGGTGAACCTCACCGCCAGGTAACAGATTAATTATGTTATGTTGAATGAAAACGGAAGACGGGACCGAGATTCGAACTCGGGACCTTGAGCTTAGCGCGCTCATGCGCTTACCCACTGCACCATCCCATTCGCCTCCCGGTCCCGTCTTCCAACCTCATTCAATTTACGAGACCCAAAATACTACCCAAAACAAAGTACTTCCTAAGGGAGTCGCCTCATATGAGGAGCGTAGTCTCTACGAGATCACCTCAGAGGTCTTTGGGTCTCGCAAGTTGAATGAGGATGGAAGACAAGCCCGGGAGGCGAACGGGATGGCGCAGTCGGTAAGCGCATGAGCGCGCTAAGCTCAAGGTCCCGAGTTCGAATCTCGGTCTCGTCTCCCATTTTCATTCAACATAACATAATTAAACCTCGCTCAGCTCTGATGAGTGGGGGGGGGGGCATCGATCCTGACTAGCGGTACGATGGGTAACCATTTCCCTTCGTCGAACCATAACCAATACAAAACAAAATGAAAAAAAATCAAAACATAAGGCTAAAACTGAAGCAGAGCGTATCCGTTACACGTCAAAGAATTTTTATCCGCCTCACTTGATGTTGTCCAAGCTAAGTTTCGCAACACTAAAGATAGATCTGAGAATTCACTTCATTGGAGATCCCAACGGCAGTTTTCGGACAAAATAAATAAATGTACGTCAGCACATCCGCTTTGAAAAAGCAACTGTTGCCCCGTACCTGATAATGACGTGATATCGGGTTCTCACAAAGTGTACAAAGCATTTATACACCTTCCAGAACCGCACAAATTTTTATTTTTAACTGGAAATGTAGGAGGATAACATTCCTTAGATTGCGAGAAACCTGTCTGTTGGTACATAAGGAAGTAATCGAAGAGCTGACAAGGTAAGCACGAGCGTCACAACCGGTATTTAATACTCGGAAATACGTGTCTGAATTATCCTTCAATGATTACAATATTTCTCTATGATAGGAAACATTCCACAAAATATAAGTTAATACTTTATTTTTGAAAAAGAAAATACATTCGACAATGTTTTGGAAGTCAAAAATAAGTATTTATTGAGTTGTTGTAAAAAAATTGTTAAACGTTTTGGACTATTATTCAAAATATTTCACTTTCGGTTGAAATCAATAAACTGATTTGTCTCAATCGACTTGTCTATAGGATCAGATGAGACAATAAAACATCAAAATAACTCAAAATAAGGTTAATTTCATAGGTTACTGATAAATATTTATAGGGTACTTGATAGATTCTTATATTCATAGGCGTATATGGCACCACTACTTTAAGTTTTCAAATACTCTGTTTTAAATTCGTAAAAAAGCAATGAAAAACTCTATAACGATGCACGATATGAATAATATAATTTAGAAACAATTCAAAGATGGTAATGAATCATAATTGGCTTCATAAAAAATTTGGCAGTACCGGAAACAATAAGAGCGTATGTCTAATCTGTTGGCATAATAACTAGTGAGAGAGTTCTGTAGCAGTGAAACCACTAAACCACAAGTTGCTCCGAAGTGCGAAGAACTGAACGGTTGCGAGGTCTTCTTCCATCAGCCGGAACAACTGCCACGCTTCGTGGTTCGAGGAAGGCAGAACCTCCCTCCGAATCTTGGTTTCTTTCGTTTTAGGAAAAAACAACGACGACAAAGAACTGCGGCTGAAACTACACTCAAATCGGACGGTGCCTTTGCCTACTTGGTATTAGTTGCAACTATAGAGGACGATAAAATTAAGAGATGTTAGTGTAACTGTACCTCCTATTGCGAAGAGAATTTAACACTCCTGATTTCACTGGAATCAAGAAAACTCATATAAATATTACATAAACAATATTTTGACGTGGTTCATTCAGCTTCAGTTTCGACTTATGAGGAGCAATTTCTCAATTATTACCACAATTGGTTCTGTGGGAGAACAAAAAGAGTAGTTATTGACCTTTCTGATAACTCTCATTGAAAATATTTATTATGTCAATGGTAAATCGAATATGATAATTGAAACCGAATATGATAATTGTCGATGAAAGTGTTTTCAGCAAATATTTAAAAATGTTAAATCCAAATATGTTGAAGAAGGGATGAACTAACAGTTTCTCAGAGTTTCTCATTGTACTCATAAAATTACACAATCTCGTGGAAACGTCCCTTCGTCACATAAACAATGTTTTTATTTTTGTTCATTTATGAGATGAGACTGATTTCATATCGATAATAATTCAATTCCGGAGTGAAGATCATTTCATGATATGGGCGCTGCGTTGTTTTCACCGCAGTCATTTCGTGTCTTTGCTACACACAGAGCGATACGAAATGAATTTTTAAAAAAACTTTATTGTCAAAAAAAATAGTTACAAACTACGTATGACTACGTGGAGGACAATAAACTAATACTCTCCGGAAGCAAGCAAGGGACCATCCCATCAATTCCGATTAAGGGTCCTAAGGCAGAGACGGATTTAAGATACTCCTAACGATAAAAAAAAGTTCGACACGTGTTATAGTATTAAAAAAATACCAACAAATATTGTATTTAATAAAACACAGAAAGTCATTTCACAAGTACGTATTATTACCAAGCAATAAATGTGTATTAATTATACTAAAATGAGTATTTTCAACTTTTAGAATCTCGTACGGATAGCTACTGTTTTTTGTTATTCTACTGCTCAAACTCGAGTGTCTACTATATTTTCTTGAAAGTAATAAATAACGTTGACTATTAGCCAAACCAAAATCACTCAACATTCATTTATTAATTTCACTCTGAGCTATATCAAAATAAATTAATCTTACGTGAAAATATCAGTGAATTGGAATTAGTTAGCAGAGAACACATTGTTGTTAGAATCGTGAAAAAACGAAGAAACGAAATCCCTCGTTTTCTGTTTCCTTCGCTAACCAATGTTGTCCTCCCGAATAAAACAAAGGAAGAAACCCAAGAATGCGACTCCGTCCCGACCTCCATTACCGCCATTCACATGTCAGCTCCTCGGCGCATACCTCTTAGAGTCCACGCAGCTGCTCCCCGCGATGTGGGCAGATGCCACGCTATCGACGGATTTAGCCTCGCAACAAAGGCGGACGCACCTTGGGATCCAGGTTACATCGCTTTCATCACTCTCCCTTAGGCACTGGGGAATGGAAGGGTTCTACTAGTTGTGTAGTGTGGGGAGCACGGGGATTCGCCGGAGTATGTGCTTTGGGAATGTAAATATTATGGTTTAGGACAGTGGTTCCCAACTTTTTTAGCATGAGCCCCCCCTCATGAGACTATCGAAGATTGATACGCCCTCTCTTAATATTTGTTAGATGCAAAATATGTAATTATTATTTTAAACATACATAATTGAACCTTCAAGAAGAAGAATTTTCAAACTCTTATATTTATCAAAGTATTATTTGTTCTAAACTTCTTTAACACAGTTTATTCGAAATAATTAATTATAGTAAATATTAGCTTCAAATCCATTATAATGAATATTTGATAAAATTAAATTCATTCTAAATAAGAAAAGTTGCTAAACATATAATAATTGAAATCATAATCTGTTTTGATCACATTAAAAAAATTAATTTTGAAATTTAAGGGAATTTTGATACCTTTACAAAACTTGTCGTCCCCCTTCGGACCATCCTACGCTGTTGCGGATGTAATGCCCCTCAGGTTAGGAACCACTGGTTTAGAGAGATCGCGACCTGTGGAATATTTGTAAAAGGAAAGGATGTGGGAATATAAAATAAAGAAGAGGTCGATAAATTCCATGGAACATCATGATCAGTTTCTACGTGATAGGTATTGGAATACTACGAGAGACAATAAAAAGCAAGACGTAGATGGGCATGTGGCAATGAGAAAAGAGGATGCTTTGAAGACGAAGGACAGAACAAAAAAGACGGGATTACATCGGAAGGTGAAAATGGTGAACGAAAAAAGGAGAAAATAAAAGAAGAAAATTCAAGTTAGATGTTAAAAACTCCTTATTTGGAAATTTATATCGAAATTTAGTGAAGTAGAGTACAAATTTCTTTCGTTCCGTTACTGAACATACAAATAAAAAATTAACTTCTTCGCTGTTCGTGACTGGAAGAATTAGGTTGAGAGATGTCAAATCCCATCAAAACCCGATAAAGAAGAAACATAAACCAGACTTATTAACGGTAGACTAGATTGCGCTCAAAGAAAAAATGTACTGCGATGTGAAGAGCAACGAAAGGAATAGAACCAGAGCCGAGGTTCGATTTAAAGTAGGGCATAGGAATACATAGAAGGGTGACTGCATAAGTAATTAATAATAATAATAATAAATTTATTGTCAAAAAAGCAGTACAAACTGCGTATGACCACGTGGAGGACAATAAACTATTACTCTCCGGAAGCAAGCAAGGGACCATCACATCAATTCCGATCAAGGGCCCTAAGGCAGAGGCGGATTCAAAAATTTCAGAAAAAATTCCTAGGTAAGATGAAAAGTTAGCTGCGAGTTATAATACTAATAGAATGTCAATATGTTTGTAATTTGACGCAAAAAATTTATTTTACATGTACAAGTTCTTATCGAACTATCGATTATTCTGAGTATAGTGTTTAAAAATCATAAGAATTGAAATAACACAAAATTCACGATTTATTGTTACAATAAACTCGCCCCTAGACAAAGTCTAGAGAACCTGTATAAGAAATCCGCCTCTACCCGAAGGAAAGACGAGGAAAAACTCGGGCTAGGATTTCATTTGTGTTAGAGACTCTGATAGACGGTGACTTTACTCCGAGTCGATGGTGAGCATTTACGTCACGAGGGGAACAAATGACTGTGGCAGATGTCATTTGTTTCGCTTTTTATTGGCAAAGACAGTGCGTGTAATAGCGGACATAATCACCAACGACACAAGGAAGGATTATCCAAGAGCAAGAGAGAACATTTGTTGAAATGGAAGGTAGGCTCTTTTCTAAAGTTTAAAACTTAGTATGTAATCACAAATAAGTGATAAACAGAAATATGTTTTCATTTGGCGACTAGCGGCGCTGAAGCGCAGAAGTACACTCAAATACTGCTACATTGATTGGAGCGCGCATACTGCTACACTGACTGGAGTCCAAAGTTGAGGTGATTACATACCAATTACGGGAAGGATTTAAAGAACACTTCATGCCGTAGATATCATTTTCATCAATATTTTATAGTTTTGTTATTTGATTCTTACTCTCATTTTTGCAGCAACGACGCGCTAATCAGATTTTCTGGCGAGTCCTTTCCATAGGGGTTAACATAACAAGAGGTCCTTTGTATACGATCCCTTCTTTCCTTATTCACTCCCCTCGCTTCCCGTTAGTAGTTGTGGACAGTTTTATGACTTCTTGAGTTGTTGCGTGCAGCTTGCTTATACTTGGAACCTTTCTACTGAATGATTCTAAAAGTCTCCGCTTCTTTCACTCTCTGTGCTAAACAACAACAGGATCAGACTGTACTTGACTGGTTCAGCGCCGCTTGTCGCCAAATGAAGAAACAGTTCTGTTTATCACTTATTTGTGACTACATACTAAGTTTTAAATTTTTAATTTCATTGATCATGTGAAATTGCTGAAGGTGACAGTATAAATTTTATTCCTTAAAAATGTGACTGGTCGTTTTTAGCAATGTTTTTTGGAAAAGGTTAATAACTTATTATATTGTGCATGTAGAAGCTCGAAATTTTGAAACGTTGTCACAAACATAATACTTAACATTTGCTTAATTAGAATTATTTTTGACACTTTTAGTTTAGTTTATAAAAAATAGTAAAAATCGACGTATCGGGAAAAATGGTAAAATTTTCTCTTTTTTTTTTTTTTTTTTTGAAACATTTCTGTTATTAAAACAGTATTATTCATTTTGAACCATTTTTTTACTCGAATATAAGCAGAAGAACAAGACAAATTTAATGGTGTTAATTAGTTTTTTCTACGATTTATTGTGGCATCTACAACAGTTCAAATTGAGGGGTCTATAATTTAAAAAATCCGATAGTAGTACGGGGGCATAGTAGATATCATCTCATTCCTGCAATAAGTGCGCTGAAGAAAGACACAAACTTCCATAAAATTCTAGAACTCGTGGAGTTCGTCTGATATTCCTCAACCGACGTGGAATGCAGACAGTAATTTGATAAACGTTAGTTAAACGTTAGATTCACGTAATAATGTGTTAGATGTGCAATTTTATACCCGGAAAATTTGAATGGCATTCATATCTATTTTATTTTTTTATTTTCATTTTGGTGTTTTGAGTGCCTAGAGATAGAGCGGATGGGGCAAGTGCCTTCACCCTTGGCTAGACCCATACATGCAATTTTAATTCTCGTCGCAGGATCGACCTCCGACCTCGTTTGTTAAGACCGAATTACTGAAGTGCCACCCTTGCTTTATACGAAACAGTCTCGTTCACGCAATAGTAGTAATATTCATCACCCTAGAATGTCAACCACTCTTTGCCAAAAAGGACCGCATTATTCGGGAATCGTTCTATATAATTCCCAGCCCAAGAATATAAAAGATATTATGAAATTGAATCTCTTCAAATCCGCGGTTAAAAACTACCTCCTGCACCAGTGCTTCTACACTGTAAAAGAATTTATTGATTTTAATAAAAGTTAAATTCGTCTTGTACTTTATCACGCCATTGCTGTAGTACTTTTTAAATAACTTATAACAATTTCAAAAACTATTTTCTTGCATGATTGTGTTGTCTTATGGCTCATATTAATTTAGTTTTATGTGTACTCAACTTTGGCACGGTTGTGTACATAAATTCTGTAGCCCCATCCTGGCCCGGGTTTTTCTCCGTTTTTCCTTCGGGTAGAGGCGGATTTATTATACAGGTTCTCTAGGCTTTGTCTAGGGGCGTGTTTATTGTAACAATAAATCGTGAATTTAGCGTTATTTCAATTCTTATGATTTTTAAACACTATACTCAGAATAATCGATAGTTCGATAAGAACTTGTACATGTAATTTTTTGCGTAAAATTACAAACATATTGACATTATATATGTATTATAACTCTCAGCTAATTTTTCATCTTACCTAGGAATTTTTGCTGAAATTTTGAATCCGCCTCTGCCTTAGGGCCCTTGATCGGAATTGATGGGATGGTCCCTGGCTTGCTTCCGGAGTGTAAATTAGTTTATTGTCCTCTACGTGGTCATACGCAGTTTGTACTGTTTTTTGACAATAAATTTATTATTATAAAAAGATATGTGCAACAGGTTCTGGATCCCGTCCCTGGGGTTTCTCGGCGGAACACCGGTAATGGATTACTTTACAAGTAATTTTAATAAATGTGTAGGGATTTATTTGTGTGATCGTATAATTTTATCTACTATACTACGCACGGTATTCGTGTTTTATCTTTCATCTGTAATTCTGGGACGATGAAACGCGTGCGGATAGAGACCACCTGGCCTCGCTTTCGCGAGGGTCTCCGTGTCCCGCGGAAACTTCGTGACTTTCATGGAAGGGTACAGCTGTGCTCGAACTCCGGTGAGCTTGCAAGAGCGTCGTGGGTCAACGACCTCCAAGCAGCGATGCCATCGTGGCGAGGCGAGCATGCCTGTGTAGTAGATGGAGGTCAAGGTGCCACCGCAAAAGGGACTCGTCGCGGCTTAATAAGGGCGCCGCGCCGGGTCGGTCGACGCGCCCATATGGTTTCTGGACGTCCATCCGCACCTTTCACCTCTTTATCTTTTTCTACACAGAATAGGACACGAGCGCGGATAGAGCAAACAGAACAGTCATGCAAAATATCTCAACTCTAGTAAAATATACTCTTCTCAGTTTATAATATACGCTAAATTATAGAGAACGGATTTGGACGTGAGATCCAAATTGAGAGGCAGGAATGGATTTCTCCAAATTTTTGCACAGGAACATCATTATAGTTCGGATGCTACAGAGGTTTGAAAAAAATATTTCCTTCCTCACGTCCAATTGTAGGGCACAACTATGTTTTGTCAGTGCGATCAGTTTCATATTAATAATTAGAAACCGACCAAAACTAGATTTTCAGCCAAATCCGAAACTTTGGCTTCTGTCCTAGTGTAGACCGACATGTTGAAATCTATATTATTCTCTGAAATCTAATTTTGGCTTAGTCGGAGTTTCGGCTGATTTTTGGCCGAGACCGAAAAATCGGCCGAAGAGAGTTCTTTTGTTCGAAACAGTCCGAAACCGAAACTCCAGTCATAATGTAATCTTTGGCGATCCGTTGGTGATGACTAAGACATTACATTATACATCAGAATTTCAAAATACTATGAACAGTAAAATGAGCTTACACAAAGAGATGTTATAATATTATTATAATTATGTCTTATTCATTATAATTATTTTATTTTGTTATTAGTAGCACAATTTTTTTTCAGTTTTCAGACATAAAATACCAAACACAAAATATTATATCAAATTTTGATCTTTTTTAAAAAACTTCTTCGTACGAAGTCGTGCATCGTTATAAAAAGACTACGTGTTGTTTATTTCAGAAAAAAAATTTGTATAGAACACATTTTCACTCATAGTTTGACTTTTGCGTGTTTTTGAAACGTAAATCCTACGAAAACGAGCGTCTAGTATTGCAAACCCATAAACTATGAGTTAGTTAATTGATCGTTTCAGTTAATTCAAAGCTCATTGTTTCCAGTCCCATTAGACGTAATCAGAAGGTAATTGCGGAGGGTTCCTCTCAGAAAGAAGCATGTTTAACATTCCTTTCACCTTTTTTCTCTCTTTTCATTTTCTTAATTTACTTAAGTCGGTGAATGAGGAGTGGCTCTTAATCACGACCGTCCCTTGAAGCTTCAAGACCTTGATTTGGATGGAAAGGAAGGTGAGAACTGTTGCGTGAAACAATGTTGTGGGTGTTAAATAGGATGAGATGATACTCTCCTACTTGAACGATATAAATCGTACTAGAAGGTAAATGCACACGGAACGATTTCTATATTTGAAAGAAAATTCAGGAATTAAGTTAGTATTATTCGTCATAAATGATTTCATATGAAATGTGTTTGCGTGACTTCTCGAATATTTAAATTCGAGAAATTAAATACAGGCACCACCATATTGCATTCGGAAAATAACACGGAAAGATGGCTGGAATAAATAGAAAATGTGAAAATATCTGTTTATGAAACTAGATGTACTCTTTGCCTCCCGCTGCAAAGTAAATACCAAATGATAAAATTAGTTTGATGATGAGGAATCATTTAAATTATTTCGACCATATTGAAATTTTAATAACATAAAAAAATACTTCCCTAACATTTTGTAAAGAGCACCCACTTGTGAAAATTTGGTAAATAATCACCAATATTTTTCTCAAATCGCCACTTATATCAAGTAAAAATGTTATTCATTATGCTAATGTTGGTTGTTTGGTTGTATTATTATGTAATTTACATACATTTTTTTCCTTAATATAATTATACCCAATGAATTTACAAAAGCTTTGTTTGGACTCGTATCACGCGAAAACTGTTGAACAGATTGAAATGAAACTGTCACGGTCCCATTCATTTGTGTTGTGAAAGGTATCTAAGATAAGTTACATTTTGTTACGACCTCACAGTGAGAAACGACATACCAAAAAGAATCGGTTATTTTTTATTATACTTAGAGATTCTGGACCAGACAATGATTCGATTCAATACCGTTGTTACGATATATGAACGACTTATCAAGATTTCATGAAAAAGGAACGTTAAAAACTACAGAAGGGGTGGGAATTAGCTAGGGAAAGGTTTTCTCTGGGTGGTGCTGCAACGCATGGTCTTGAACTTGAAGGGAGAGGAAGGAAAGCGCGTCGAGGAGGGTGTAGAAAGAGACCGGCGCCTTTCACACAATGCAAGTGAGGTCACCAAACAAAAAATAAAGATTCATAATCAGGGCGACGCCGACACGTAGGCACCTGGATGGGAATAACGGAAAAGAAAATGGAGAAGCAAATTAAGAGGAAATTCGTTCAGGAACGAAAGGTGTCGCGAGGAGAGGTGTGGAGAAATCTTCGATGGGGAGAATGGAAAATAAGAAGTAATACTGTGTCATGGTGATGTTCTTTTGTAACGAGAGTCTCAGTAAGAAAATTGAACTAGGAGCGAATAACGGAGCTGACAACTTCGAGAGTAATGGAAGACGTAGCTGTAAAAGCGTTTGAGTTAATGCAATGCGCAACGTTACGGTTAAATTCGCGACGTAGGCCCCTTCTGAGGTTCTGCTCTCAGTGATTTTTATATTTTTGTTTTGCGACAAGCATTATTTTTACCTTCATAAATTGTTTCTCGACCAATTACTTGTTGGACTACCAATATTTCTGCGATTTACATAAAAAATCTTGTTTGCCGTCACAGTAGCCAACAAGTGTGTAAATTTTCAAATTTTATTGCCTATACCAGTAGTTAGTGCGTCAATTTTTTTTTCTTTTCGAACGAAGTCTTAAACAATCCTTTGTTATTACTGTGAACCGCCAATGTATATTTTGCTGATTGAAAAAGTTTCTGAAAATCTGGAATACTCAGGCTCTAGAGAACAAATGTTTGGAAAAATCCTTCCAACTCACTATTTTCGTGGTATATCAAGACAGCGGCGACTAACAGAGTNTCAACAAAAAATTATTGTCAACAAAAAGTACCGGGCAGGTATAAGGGGTGTAAACAAAGTTAAGCTGCTCTTCCCTTCCTATCCTTCCTCAGATATATGCTACACGCAGCTGTGCGAGCCTTCACTTCTTGATGTGGTGTGCAAATAATTTCGGCGTAACAAATTACATTTTGTACGGTTTCCGCTAAGTATTTTTTTAATAATTAAAGAGTCATAGGAAATGTTTTTGATGATAATATTTTTGTTTATTTCTTTTATAATCGTCGTTTTAGGCTGACGAAATGAAATATAAATAAATATTTTCCTGGAAAATGTCGCAACTACTGATCACTAAAATATGTATTTCAAACAATTATGACTCAATAACTTCTATAGTAAAAAGAAATAAACTAGTAAAAATTACGGACTAATTCTATTACTAGTCTCGTAAACAATTTCGAATTGAAATGAAGATTTATTTGAAAAGAAGAAATAGAACACCATGAATGCATATCGTAAATCTGAATCCCTGTGAACCGCTTAGCGAAAGGAGCTGATTTGACTTCGTTCTCCGCTGCAGCGGTGCAGGTATGTCGTGTAGCGAAGCTTCCAGAACCACTGAACCGCGGCGGGCAATCACTCTATATTCATCCAACAAGTTCTCATACCCCTCGATGTAAATAACCAATTCATTGTTGACATTCTTGCGTTTGGCAGCGGCTCTGATAGAAGCGACAGTAATTGCGACAGTGGCTGGCCACGCGCTGAACTGTGGAATGGACGCCAAGAAGGGCGGGAGAGACGCCCACGACTTTTCAAGGCAATACAGCCACGTTTTGGCACACGATGAAGGCGCTCCCTGCGGTTGTATTTCCCGCACTGTCGCACACGTTGCGGGAGGGTCACTTGGCTCATTCTGGAGGGCTTAAAATAATTATAAATCAGATTACAAGAACCTGTAGTCAGCACAATCCGACTGAGAAAAATTAGTGATTTTATTCACAACCTATTTAAAATGCAGATTAAAATTTGTGTTCTGAGAGAAGAGAGTTGGATGTGAGATCAACATTCAGAGGGAGTAAAGGATTTCTCCAAACCTTTAGATGTAACATTCCAATTTTCCAAGGGTTTGAAGAAATCCTTTCCTTCCTCTGAATTTGAATCTCACATCCATTCTTAGGGTACTCACATAGTGTTTTCTCATTGTACACATTATACAATTTGAACATATTGTGGAAGGCGAACGGGTGGTGTAGTGGTTAACACCCCTGCGATCGTAGCAGGAGTCCCGGGTTCGATTCCCGGCTCGTCGCCATTTTCACCTGACCGAAATTTATCACATATCTTCTCCAAGTGTAGGGTACACGGAAGAAATATGTACATAAATTTATTTCGTAAACATGACTATTTTGTTCATAATATACTTTACTTCTGATTTAGAACATACGAAGGATTAACTGCAAGAACATTTGATGCAAACTAAATTCAATCGTGTTAAATAGCCGTAACAAAAAACATTATCATATTTAATGGCGTAAGACATTAGGATAAGAAAAATGATTAAGGCAATAAAATATTTTTGTGGTAGTAGGAACACAGATTTGGCGCATAACTCTGGTTTCAACATTATTCATCTAACAAAAATAGATATTAATTTCAAAACGAATCTTCTGGTTAAATGATGAGTCAAACCTATATAATGTAACTTTATGTAACCGAAGGAACTAAAAATATAAAGCATGAGGATTCATACTAGATTAAACACCCGTTAAACACAGAACTACCGAATATCTTTAATGGAGCCGTCAGATCAAAACGATTACATTCTACGACCTAATAATAGAGTTGTTTTCTTCCCTTTAATCAATTAAACTTGAGTGTGTTCGATTGACTGGAAGCAGTTCTGAAAGTTTCAAAACTCTTACATACTTCCTGAGTCTAAAATATCCGGATGAGCGAGCTAAGAGATCGAATGAAAATGAAGCATTTTTGATACAATTTTAAGCTTATTTGAATGAAAAAAATCTGATATGTAGTTCTTGATTCATGATTTAAAAAATCATAAGAAAAAGATACTAGTGTGTCACTAGACCAATCATGACGACAAAAATGAAGAAAATTATAGTTTCCTGCGCATTGTAATGATTACAATTACGATTTAACAAAACGTCCACTCGGCGGGACTTGAACAGAGGACTTCAAGACGAAATAGATACCCCTAGATCATAGGAACCTTATTAGACTAACTTACAGAATAATTAAGCGTATTGTTATTAACGTAACGTAGCATATTGAAACTACTCTTTCTCATGTGTCGGGTTATCTTCTGCGACACATTTCGAAATGTTTCCTATAAACTTAGAAAACGTGAGATAGAAATAAATATGGACCAATATAACAACTCAAATGGAATTTTAATTACTAAGCTATTGGCAATGTAAACAATTGAAAGTTTGGAATTTTCGAATTTTTTAATGTTAAAAAGTACTAAAACGATCGTACTCGAAATTGAAACCATGTTACATTGCTTTCTCATCCCAAATCTCTTCAACGCTGGAGTAGTTTCCGATAAAAACAAAGATACGCACAATTATTGGTCACTGAATAGCGTGAGAGAAGGTTGCATTATAGTGGATAAGTTTGCAAAATACGACATGAAGTAAATAATTACTGTCATGTATATGTAAATAAAATACTAAAATTGAATTCTCTTGTGAATTTGACATAATCTCAAATTATATTGCATCATTTCTTAAATGAAACATCTGTATATCTTTTATAGGAATCCCGTCGTACTTTCCTACTTTCTCTCTGCTCTCCTCATCATAAGAATGACGCACCAAAACCTTGAAATAGAATAATTTTTCGTCCACTAATATATACCATTATAATCTAGAAGATAATTACTTCTTACGCCAAACCGGCAACACCCTTTGTCAAGCTACAAACCAACGCTCTTATCTCTCATCTTTGCGGTAATTCGTATCGGTAATTACTTTCAATGGCGTACGCGGGCGCGCTACAGCGACGCGAAAAATTAGTACCTACGCACCATAATTCCCGTAAAAAAAACCACGCGTCGAGTCTCAAGCCGCTCGTTGCATCTGGAGTAGTCCCATTTGAAAATATTCGGACATTGGCCCTGCCTCGCAGTCCGACGACCCTCTCTTTATAGCTGCGAAGCTGCGTCGAGTATCATGGCGATGACCACCTGACGACCGCCAACGGCATCTCTGCCACCCTCATCGCCACCGAGCTGTGTTACCGCGCACGCCGCGGGTGTTCTTTCGAATGGAACCGTCACTTTGAGCGCACGTGGACGTACATCACACACGCTGAGATTCAAACAGGGATCAACAAGGATGTAGCTGAACGTCCAGGGGGTCCGGACCCCCCTATTCACTTTACAAATTATACTAAAAAATATACCATTACGTGGGTTAAATTTAATGGATTTTATTTTGGTTAATGCGTGCAAATATGATTGAGTTGGCGTTGAGATTATTATAAGAATTATTGTTACAAATATCTTGAATGAAAATAAATCCGAGCCTTCGGGGTGATTACTTCTTTCACACTTTAGGCCCCGCCCCCTTGGAGCAAAATCCTGACTACGTTCCCGTTATCAATGAAATTACAGCAATATTTTTTCTTGCAAGTCTTTTTGAGTCGCGTTTTTATACCTCTTCTGTCACCATTACGTTGAAATTCTCTGGAAATAACCGTTTTGACCCTTTATTTTTTTTACGGAACCATTCATTAATATCAATGTTCGTTATTTCCACATATATTCTTGTTATCTACTCTTAAGCCTTGACCGTAGTAATATGATACTTCGCACATGATACTTCGCACACACGTTGAAATAAATTTATTATTGTAAATGTAAGAACATGTATGAAAGTTTAAAAACGAATCACTTTATCTCATCGTTTTTGCAAAAAATGATGAAATTATTTGTCACAGGAAGTTGATAAAATAAAATATTCGTTATTTACCTTCACACTTTGGCATATTGGATAATTCGCGAAATAACTCTCTCTGAAAATCAAGAAAAAACCAACAAAACTACGTCTAATAGAAATAAATTACTTGACGGAAGAACAAAATAAGTTTCGAAATCAATTTTAATTTCGAAATCATCTAATGTTCATTTCGTATTGAAAGAAGCTAAAAGACAGTGTTTTCATTGAGAAAAAATAAAGGAATATTTTGTAGGTGTCATTAAAGATATTTTTTATTAAAAAAATTCTTACAAGTGCAATGCAGAAAACTATACATTTGTGCTTCTCATTAAGTTGACCATGCATATAATAAGGTCGTAGTTTCGAGTTAATAGTAACATTTTTTCAACCTCAAATTTCAGAGCAAGCTTCTTCACTAGTCCATACTTATATTTCGCTCTATACATTAGATCCTTCATTTTGACTTGACCTTCTCAGGGAAGTAATTTGATGGGGCGTCATCCACGTAGCTTAGATTACATCAGCGCTTCACCTACGGAAACCGCTTCAGGAACCACTGACAGACTCTCATTAACATTCTTCTCTCGCATTTGTGTAGTATTTTTAATTCATGCACCGCCGACCATGAACTCGAAAATGTTCAAAAGAAGAGCGATCTCAAGCTGTTAACTAGGTGACGAAAACATACGTTTAGCATTTTTTCGAAAGTCAATTCGTTTTTCTGTTTTCGTGGCATATTTCGTGGAAGAATACTCTAAATACATGTTGAAGTAATCGGAGATTTATTCTGAGAACTTGTATTTGACGCTGAAAGTGTTAACTGAGAAAAATATAGCTCTAATAAAATCGTTGATTAGATTTTGATTAAAAACGTTAAGTAGAAAAAAACTTACATTTTCCATAATTTTATCCCTCGACTGTTTTGTTTTTTCCGGACATACATTCTGTTCCTCCGAACAATTTCCGTCATGAGTTTAACTGACCTTATTATAAACACACTAATGGTTTCGGAATATTTGTTTATTAAAAAGGTTATTACTTTTCTTACTCCCGCTTGTAATGATCATCACCAAAAACTTCAGTCGCGAGAGTTAAAGATAGACCTACTTACACTACACCCCTCTCAACTCAAATATTCGTGACATCTTTACCGCAGGATTATCAATTCTGTGTACACATTTATTTACTTAAAAAAAATTAAATAATCACCGTCAGTAGTTTTCAGAAACGAGAGTTTTCATGAATCGAATCAGCTGTATTGACATTATTCACGTCTACGATCATAATTAATTTGAAATTATTAAACCGAACATTTTTATAGACAATTATTTATTATTCGTGTCACAACGTTTCAGAAGTATAATGCTGCCATCGTCAAGTGAACGTAGCGTCGGTTTCATAATTTCGAATAAACTATGTTTATATAGTGTTCCTTTTCTTTAACATCAATGTCTAGGAGGTAATCATGATTATAATATAAATGTATTATAAGACTCCTGTTTTAATCGCAGTTTGTTAACATGCATTTTTCCAGTCACACGAATATTTAATTAGGTATTCCTATCGAAATTTCGTAGCCATTTCTTCAAATCAGTACTTACTGTTCGGATGAAATCAGTGTTCGAATAGATCGGTTTTGCACAGTCAATATATGGAATTTTTGTAGTTTATTAGAAATTGATAACATCATCTAACATATTTTATCGTTATGTACTTTTCAGCGAAAGAAACAGATTTTGATATACTTGTAGTTTGAGGTTCAAGATCTTATTACGAAAGACTAATTCCTGTTTATCATTTCACCAAACTTTGGAGATCTGTAACTATTTCTCTATTTTACGAGGAATGTGGATTAAAAAGGCTTAAAGAAAACGATTCCAACGTTTGTGTGTCGTAGAAATCCTCCTTGCGTGCAGTACGTGTACAGTCGCAACGTATCACTCACTGTCGCTTCCCATCCTTGGTTCCGGACCGGCATCGTAGCTGCCGCCGCCGCGCCTCCTCCCCCATTCCCGCGTCCCAGCAACCGCACTGCTGCGTGCAACCTTCACCGAGCGACACGGCGCGTTGCGTCACCAGTCACCGCGGGTCGCTCCCACAACTTCCCTCCCAAGCTACATTCATCACACTCATCGGTTCGTCAATATCGCGAGGACATGCGATCGAGGGGTTTGTAGGTTTCGGCACTCCGGTGCGCACTCGGTGCAAGTGTGGAGTGCACTCGGTGCGCACTAAGGGCAACCTCGGTGCGTAATGAGGACAACCTGACTGGCATTGTAGGCTATGCTCGGAGCAGTGTCGCACTCGTCATTTTTGAGGTTAGGGTAAACCATGAGGTAATAAGGTTACATTGTTGTCTCATTACTCTGTGGGAGATTCTACTGTTATTACTGATGATATGTAATTATTCATAATTAATTCTTTAGAAACGTAAACAATTTGCCGTTCTAATTTTGGATTCGGGTTGTACCGGTTGAGTGCAAAGACGTTACATCTTGCACCGCACCGGTGGAATGCGAGACTCGTGTGAAGCAATGACATATTTATTATAAACTACTGCACACTGAGTGTAACAAAAGTGAAAATAGGAATAATAAAATGAGTTAAAAATGAAGATGGTTCTATTAGCGACGTCTATGGTTTTCGAATACGGGGAAGAAATCCCTAACGAAAACATTTAAAGACATACTTCAATTTTGCGGAAGACACTTTGGAGTGGGATTGATTTCATCCCTCATTGTCCTAATCGTCGTCATTTCTTATCATAATTTAACATATTCCTGGTTAGGTTTATAATTCTTAGGACAACATTAGTATCAACCACTAACGAGATTTCATAATATTTGGTGAATAAAGTCAACATTTACCTCTCTTCATAATCTTGGAATACTTTCTCAACTTCATAAAAAACTAGATAAATTAAATGAATTTATGAATTGGTTCACAAGGAATTCAAGTTTTCTCGTTTAAAGGAAAATGAAAGAAATTTAAATTTTAGATTTAGTTGAAATGGCGGAAGATGAGGTCTTATGGTCTGAGCCACATCCATACATCCAATCCAATTCAGAGTTAATGAATAGTGAAGATACCAAAGTTCTGTTTAAATTAATAGAGAGAATGTGCTTTCTCACTCACTCCAATACCCTCACCCGCACTTAACTTTTCACCTAATGCAAAATATTACATCATATCCTCTCTTGCAGATGCGATACAGCACGATAAAAAGAATGTTGTCATGGTGATGATACTGGGAAGATGGAGGTTAAGCATGTTGTAAGTTCGGGTGATAGATTGACAGACATGAGCGTTATTTTCAAGAAATTGAACGAAGGAGGATTATGGTTCGAACCGCGGACTTCTGATCCTAACTTAGCAATCAATCAACGCATTTTCATAATCGAATATCTTAATGAAATTTTGTTTCTTAGAATTACTTATGAGAAAGAAAATCAGGAATCTACTTTATTTTGTTAATATTTCGAGTCTGTGATATGTTTCGGAACATGTGTCATTCAATTGGTGCAAAATGTAAATTTTAGAGCATACGAATACCGGGCAGAATTTGTTGACGAAAATTGATGCATTTATAGTTTTTTTTTCTTCGGTGAAAAATCTTAATAAGTATTAGCTGCAATGAATTCTGTTCTTAAATGACAAAGGGATGCGCTACGATTTCATATTTCCCCTTTGGTTTGATCGAATAACGAACGTATATGAGAAAGTAAAAAGTGACAGTTGGGGTAATATATAGTGGAAGCGACTTCGTATCGGAGCAAAAACGTGGCGGTGAGAAATGAGATAACGTAATTGCAGGCGACAAAGTGGATAACGATAGCTACGCAAATGGTGGTACGGGTACAATAGCTGGTGGCAGCTGTTGTGTAGATAGAGAGCCCATAATAATTATGGTGGTGAGACAATGTGGGTGGTAAGGTGTGGAGTCTCTGGCAAAGGTTAGTTCGGGGCAGCTGTGATGAAAGACGGAGTTTATTTTAGCGGAGTCGAAGATTGCGATAGCATTTCACCAGTGGGAGAACGAAGTTGATACTTTTGCAAATAGAACAAAGGATCTTGGAACTACGACTACAGAACTGTTTCAAAATGTGACGAAACTTATGTTAATTGCATTTTTGATTATTCAGTCTATTATACCCGTTAAGAAATTTATTATATATCATGCGATTATTCAACGCATTATTTCAGTTAAAGTTGAAATTAGTATCTCTTCCCATCTTGAAGATTGTGTAACTGTGATATCAGTCTGTGGATAAAAACAAATAATTTTAAGGTGTTTAATGTTGAAGTTGAATGGATGTATCTTAAGTATTTATGGAAATGTAATACAGTTAAAAGGTTGAAGCTCAATATATACCTAGATGTTATTGCAGTGACACACCAATTTGTAACTAAGATACCACGAGGTTTAAAGAATTATTGTTAGCAATATAATTTGTTATTAAATAATTAATTTCATTCTATAATATTTATTTAAAGAAAATATAATTAATTATTATGACGTTAACCACTAGTCGTCTGTCAACTTTAGCTACTGTTACAATAATGTAATCATAGCAAACATTTTTTTTTTCACCATCCTCAATGTTTTTCTTAGTGCATTNTTGGTGCATTTATAAGTAATTCTTGCATGCATTGCTTATTATAACGACAAGTAATGTTGTTAGAGAAATAAACAAATTGAATTTAATCAACGGTGAAAAATTACGTAACACCTTAAAGTTCAAGAAAGGAAGGCGAAAGTGTATTACTGTGTTATACTGCACGCAACGCAAAATTTCTCTTTCGTGCATGCACTTCAATGACACTGAACCATTTTCAGTCAATTTACTCTTATTCTTCCCACATTTACTCATTTACATCGGCACGCGCTGGTTTTGCATTATCTGACTCTATCAAATATATGGGTTGTATTATTAGATTATTTTTGCCCTCTCCGAAGTTTGCATGTATCCCACGGTTTGAACAAGGATAATATGTCGGTAAGACCATTTGTGGAAACACGCGTCATCTGTTCCTTTTGCGGAAAACTTACGAAATTTACGACTATTTCTCGCACATCATTAGACTAGTAGACTACGTAAAACTCCAGGGGGCGGAAAAGACATGAATGTTTCGTAATCAATCCGAAACTATTTGATGAAATAGTATATAGTTAGCATTATCTATGATGGTTAAAGGTCAATATGTTTAAGAAGACGCATTATTTTCGCGACTCAAAATAATGTATTTTTAGCTCTCATTTCGTGACAAGACGTAGCAAGGGGATACTCCGGGGTGGGAGTGCTCACGCATCATCCTCCAGTCAAGAATAATACAGTTCTCAAGAAGAAAAATATTAAAAGTAGTGAAAATAGTAGGTGTGCCTATAAGTTTTAACTATTTTCTTGAATAGCTACTATGTCACTCATTATGTGTTTCAAAATAGTTGGTTAATATATGCAAAGCTAAGTTTCAACCCCCACCCAACCCCAAATAATTGGGGATTTAAACTTCCTCACAGATTTGTTTCTGCGTTACCTCCTGTCAACACTGCCTGTGCCCACGATAGGAAAAAATACCTAAGATTCGCCTTATCCCCCTGAAATTACTTGACTCTTGTTTAAGATCTTCTTGAAACAATTCCGTGATCCGAGATGTCTCTTCCTTCCTGTTGCAACAACTGCGATACGATACTGATGATTGGAATACAGTCTTTGAAAAGACACTGCACGTCGTCGAGACGACGACATCGTGCTGTTTCTTCAGATGAGGCGAACATCCCTCCGTGCGATAATTATCACTCGACGGAAAGAGCACGAGGCAAAAGGCTCACCGATGGAGCCTTTCGCTAAATCCCATTCACTGTCACTTTAACAGTTTATGATTGGCTTCTAAGATCTTGCATTACAAAAAATGCCCCTTTCTGTTCAGTGACACGTTAAAAGAATGGATCGGAAAAAACATTAATTCACGCGGTCATACACAGTTTGTTTCCATTTTTTTGACAAATTTGTTTATTTAGTCTGAGGGTGTTCTACTTTTGTATACCCGAAAGAACTATGTTATTTATGAAGCGTAAATTTATAATAATTTTTTCACTTGTAAGATAAAGTAAAAGTGATATCCAGAAAAATCTAATCAGTTATGAGATTAATCCATTATTTCAGGAACTGAAAGAATTGTTGGATTTACTTTTATGAAATGGATATCAACTTGGTAATTGTGGAGCTTTAGCAACATTATCAAAGCATGATAAATTAAATGGCGTTTCTATGTTGCTCATATTCCTCAATACTCAGTGTATGTTACTGACGATGGTTGCTATGCAGCCGAAAAAGCTTTCTACGAATAAAACAATGAGCAACATAGAAACGCCATTTAATTTATCATGGATATCAACGTTTAACATGTACATTTTCGGATAGAAACTTCTGACAAAAATGTTTCGGTTACGAAAAGGAATTGACATTTATGGTTGCCCTTATCCAACGACTTCGGAACTTAGTATCACTTCAATTCGTGTACGAATCTTCACTGTGAAGCGATTTTTAACTCATATGTTTGGAGATATGGAGATCACACGCCATATTCTCACTGAGTGTTGCAGTTCGTCTTAACAATGGATACTTGGAATGTGAGACCCAATCCAAGACAGGTCGTTTTTTCGTCTAGCGTCCTATCTCTTCAGAATTGAACTAACACAAAACGTTACTCACTAGAAAATACAACTTTAACTTGTATGCTGAACCTACCGGAGCTAATTAAGTATAATACAGTATTATCAACTAATATAAACAAACTTGACGATTGATTTATATAATATTCGGATTTGATCGTATGTTATAAAATCTCAGCTCTCATTCAAGCACTTGTATTAATTATTCTGGACCAACGTACAAGAAAGCGAAATAATACAAGGACCTTCTTATTTCACGAATGTTTTTAGTTCTCTACATTGTCAGTATCCTCTATCTCAATTGCCAGCAAATGTACAAAAATTAGAAATTCTGTGTTCTAAAAATGTAATTGTGTTTCACAACTATTATGTTATAAATGGTGATTTCATCGACTAAATTAAAATATAATAATTAAAAAATGATAGATTATTAACATTTTTGTCATTTCTGAGAAAATGTGAGTTTTTATTAAGTTTTCAAGTAAAAAAATAAAAAAATACGGTAAATTTAATTTTTTTTCGACTTTTATACTGAGTCGTCCCCAAAATATAATTACTCGAGACTTGACGAGTTCGACCGCGGGTGCATGAATGAAGAGGCGTGTTCTTCTGAAGACAATGATTCACTGGAATTTTGAAACGAGTCAAAATCACCGCTCCATTGACTCGTGAATATCTGAAACCGACTCGACTTTCTACCGGAATGATCTGTCGGAAATACAGTAAGATGAAGCCGAAAGAAATACAGATTTATTTGCATTCTTGATGTTTAGTATGGTGTCTCTTTTCAAGATTGATTACTCAGTATTTATCAACATGTGTTAACGATATCTGATACAAGTTTACAGATAAGGACAACAGACTTACACTTTATTTTTCAAGTAAAAGAAACGATATCATGTATCCAAGAGATTAATTGGTTAGAGAAATCAATTAGTCTTAAATGAAATTGTGATTTAGTATTGTTTCCTCAGACAATTGTGGTACTGGAATTTATTTCTAGATTTTTTCTTAAGAATTTGAGTTTGAATTTCAAACAAAACCTTCAAAAAATGTATACGACTGAAATTGTAGCTTTTCTGTGCACTGTGATTTAACGTCTCAGAAAAAACAATACTAGTGTCGTCAAATGTCACCTTGAGACGGTGCATTTGACACGGAAATGGTTTAAGTACTTATGTTTTCCCCATTGTCAAGTTTACTTGTCTTTTAATCAAAATCTCTTAAAACAAGAAAAACACAAAAACAAGTAAAAAGTGTTAAAATTCTTTTTCTCAGTATCATAATGGAAATATGTATTAAAATCAGTATTCGATAGTAATCACTAAATAACTAAATTTTCTTCTTTCCTGTTCACTAATATCGGGAAAACCATCTTTCAACTCTCAACTTGAACTTTACAATTTGATATGGTTAACAAGAGTTTCTGTTCAGTGAAGGAGCTGAGTCTCAAATGTCACATCAAATCCTATACTAATTCTATTTTATTGAACTGATATGTTTATGGGAATGATCCGCAATCTTTTCTTAATGCGCCCAAAATATTTCATAGTAATATATTATAAACAATCCTTACTGGTTATGGCATGCTGACAGAAAAATTAAAAATTCACAAATGAATACACACTGAGGGAACAGGTTTGGATGTGAGTATCAAATTCGGGGCCATGGAAGGATCTCTCCAAACCTTTGGATGTGACATCCCAACTCTGGATGTGATATCGCAACCTAAGATTGTCCCATCGAATGGTATCCGAACTGTGATGTTGGGATTTCCAAAGGTTTAGAGAAATCCTGCCCTTCATCTGAATTGGAAACTCGCATCCACTCCTAGAATCCTCACATCAATAGTGTTTTGTCAGTGTTCTTCCTCAAGAGATAAGAAACAAGCATTTGATAAATAACGCGTCCTACTCACCTGTGCCTGTCTAGTGTTTCTAGGGCTGAGTAGACAAGTTGCTCCCGCACAGAACCACGCACGACTGTCGAAAGTTCCGCGCCCGCGCCCCTTCTCGAACTCTTCAAAACTCCCTCCACGCTCTCCTTCGCTCGCGACGGCAGAGCCATCTGGCGAGTGTCCCGCGAAACTATCGACACCCCGTCGCGATTCGTCGCCTCCGGGAGGCTGAGAATCCTTCGTTGTTGTGATTGGTCGAGACAAGAACTGGCAAAAAAAACCGCGTGCGTCGACGTACACCGGGAAAATCCAGTCACGAGAAGGGAATGAGAAATAAAAGGGAAATGTTTTATCATGTCGTGGTTCGCTTGTTACGATTTGTCTTGTTTTCTTCTTTTCGTGGTCGAGATCTCGTTTCCTTGTAACTGTTGATTCACTGCCACCTTTTTAATGTTTCCTGCATTTGTCACAGATCTTGGAAATTCTCTCGGAGTAGATTGTAGTGAATGTTGGGTAGATTTTCTTGTCGGACAAGAAGTTCGAGTTTAGAATCACTACGAGATGGAATCAAGTATATCCAAAAAGTCGACTTGTTTAAGACTTGTCGAAGATTCGCCAAAATGGATTTCAATTTTTTAAAAGTGAAATTTATGTGATCTTGTTAAGATTTCACTATTCAAATATTTAACTTAGATATTGTATGATAATGTGGAGCGTTTCACAAAACACTGACGTGTATAAAAGGAAGATGTTTTCTGAAATGACATTTAGTTTTTACTTATTAATTATATGAGTAAAAACTGAATGTCACATCAGAAGTAAATTATAAACATTGTAATATACGTTTTTTGCTTATGTATGTTAACTTCGTTATAATTTTGTGGTTCAATTAAGAACTATGACAATATTCGTGATGCCAATTACTTTCCTTTCCCTCGGAAAATGTGCTTGTGACAAACACACTGTACCATGCACGAGGAAGAGAACATATTAACACCGAAGTGTCTTTTCCTCTGATTTATGCAAGCTTGAACCTGACCTGCGCTTCGTAAATTACCTTCTTGCGCCCGTGTAACAGATTTTCCTTCCTTGTTATCAATCCACCCAGGACTTCAAATCTTCTGTAAAAATACGCTAGGGGATATCCGAGTATTCTCCTGAATAAAAAGTGAACTAGGAGATAAACCCCCTTGAAAACTTTATATGCCCAAATTTAGCTTATTTTATTCAGTGTAGTACACTGTAATTATAAAAATGTAATTATTTAATACATCGATTATAAGTGCTAGATACATTTGTATCGTGTCATTGAAGATAAATTTGTATTAAAAAAATTGCCGCTAATATGTGGATTGAATTTCACCCTGTTTGAACCGGTAATGAGTGCTGCGTAATAAGACCAAGTTTAACATTATAGAAGACCATCCACCACTGAGAAAACTGTTCTTCATTACAACGTATTGGAAGACCGATCAAAAAGAAGATTTAAGCTTCTTATATTCATTTGTCAACACATATTTTTGTTTCCTTTCAATTAAATTGTTTCTCACATTAATTAAACATTTTCAAAGTACGAGATGCGTCGAGAAATGTAAAAAACGGTCATCCTTTTTGCACCCTACAGTAAAAAATCATGTTTCGCTTCTTGTCGATAAACCCAGATACTAAATTTACACTTTCTGTATTTACACTTTCACGATGACAGTTCTGACAAACAAACGCTACAATTCAGTTGAGATCACGTTGATTCGATTTCCATCTCATAATAGATTCAGTTGAGATCAATAAACAGGAGTTATTTCTTATAGCTGCAGATGTGCTGGAGAAAAAATTTTTTTTTTTCTCTTTCGTGTTTTTAACAAAACTTTAGTTCGATGCTCGCACAAGTTCCAAAACAGGAACGATGGCAAACAATGAAATGAAGGTTCGATATTTTTCAGGATTATTTTTCTCGCAGTGAACAAGCATTCTTTTGACGTAATCTTACGAATCAAGCGCGCATAATCTACCCACCAAGTTCGAGACAAGATCGTGCGATGAGATATAACCTACTGAGATCAGGATAATAAGCTGCGTCATTTTTAGGTTTTCTCCTGTGATCTATTTTTATTTCGGGTTCTTCAATGGACGACATCGTTTATGAAGCTGAAAAACACCCAACTTGGATATCTATGGTTTTGCAATATTTTTACTCTTACCAACAACTTGCACTATTTATATCATCAGAATCTATTATTATTATTTTATTATTATCCTTTATTTCTCTGTGTTTCTATCGTTTTTCTAGAATGTATGGAAGTAACTCCCATTAATTATTTTTGGCTTCTGAGTTTCTCAATTAAATGACGCCACCGTTGAATACTGATATACAACTTCTTAAGTTGCTTAACTTCAATTTTTGCGCAATTTTGAAGCTTTTCCCATGCACAATAGAGAAACTGTCTGAAATATCTTATTTGTATTGAACGAACAAGTTTTTCATCAGCAAATGAGCTGAACTATTACTAGAGAACGTTTGACAGAATGAAATTAAATGTGCAAATAAATTAATTTTATTCTACGCTCGATAAACAAGGATTAAAATTCACATCGTTCTACCTTCTTAGAAAAGACAGTAAAGTACACATCAAATTAAGTTTTAACACAGGTGACACTAAATCAATTTTTGGAGAGGGGGGAGAGGGCGAGGGGATTTGAAATATTTTGTATTTGTTTTATTTTCTTTATATCCTTCTTCATAAGATGCTATATTGATTTATAATTAAGAACCAGGGGAGTATTCAGATGGAAGGAGAGCACCAACCTCAAGTCTCTCCCACGAAAAAAATAGTTGAGAAGGAGTCTGATTCTACATCGTTGAGAAGGAGGA
Organism: Laupala kohalensis; assembly: GCA_002313205.1. NCBI lineage: Eukaryota > Metazoa > Arthropoda > Insecta > Orthoptera > Trigonidiidae > Laupala > Laupala kohalensis. Next base: position 236,754 of record NNCF01133521.1, on the reverse strand, counting down.
GGAACATTTTTTAAAAAAAGTGTTTGGTGTGTAGGCTTTTTCTATGATTTGGGTAGTCAAAATATATTTCATTGAATCGTCAATTGAATCATTTTACGTAAAACTTTCGAATTTTTTAACTATACATTCTGATCGCCCGGAGATCTAAACGTCCACCCAAAATGAAATAATATAAACTAAAATCCTGCATCTGCCACTGTTTCGAAAATCTTCACATTCCCTTTATCTTCATGAACTTTTAATCAATACGTCGTCAAACTTGATGATTATTTTCGTGGTGTGTTTAGAAAAATAAACTTTGAAATACTTAAGAAATTTAAATATTTTCAAGTGAGCTATAATTTGTATGAAGTGACGGTAATTTCTGACGGTGAATTTAAACAAAAATACCTGGCAAACTTAGGCATGAGGAGATTGATTACTTGATTTTCATGTTTGATTCTCAGTAATGAAACATTATATGCTTTTTATTTTCAAGTGAGATTTTTCACCAGCATACAGTGCAGCCAGGAAGTTAGGAAGGTCTCGCATTTCATGCAGAAATGAGGAAGTATCTGTCGCAGTTGAGGTTTTGCGGTGCAGCGCAACGGATACAACCGTGACGTCTTGTACCCTTCTTCCTCTCCGTGCGGTGGGTCTTGATGATTCGCGATGAACGAAGAAGTGCGTATCCCCTCTGGTGGCTCAGATGATAGCTTTATTGCTCTAAACCAAAACATTTCTGGTTCAATTCCCGGTGGGGGCAGAAAAAAATATTTATTTATTATTATAGCTTTTCACTTTATTGTCCCACTTCATATACTAGTTGTAACTACTGAAAAGCGAACCCTCCTTCCTCTATCCACCTCCTCCTAGTATCAATAACTCTAACTATTACTAACCACTTCTACTAACCCCTCCACGTGAGCCAAGTTGTTGGTAAACCCAGCTAACTAACAATGACCTACCACTCACCTTTTGACTCCTATCGCCCCTTGTAAGCTTCAATAACACGCTACATTTCCCACTTACAAATAATACAAAATAAATAAATAAAAAGAACTGTGCACCGCGTGATGCTTTGTTTCCAGAATGGAAACGCGGAATATATCTCCCAGAATGAGATATTTCTTTTCATTTATTATTGATCCAAGATCCACATTGAAATTTATGAACGGATCACCTTATCTATAACATTGTCATTACAAGATTACATACATGTACATTTATGAATCATTATACATTATTTTCATTGAATTTTATTATCGCATTATTAGAGCTCTTCTTTTATTTTCGAGATCTGTAGTAAATAATTTGAAAAGTTCAAATTTATTTCTATTTTCTATTACCTTATTAGATTTGTCTATGTTCCAAAGATAAATAGTTTTGTATTTGTTAATATAATGTGCTCTCTCCTTCCATTTGACATCACATTCCCACATCATATGATCTGGAGTCTCTGCTTCTTTACCACATACACATTCATCTCCACTTAATTTTCCAATCTTATTTAAATAAGAACAGAAATACGTGATCTCCGTGACCTGGAAGAAATTCTTTTCACAATGAATTCACGCTTACCCATTTTCTGTTTTTGTATATGAAATTGTTAGCGATGGAGTAGTAACGATAATGATATGTATCGACTAGATAAATTCGCATCCCACCAAAAATACAGTAACTATAAGTTAATATCTCTCTTCTAAACGCCCAATTTTTTTCAGATTGAATGTCATTGTTCTGATCAATATTATTGTTGGAAATTTACACTTGAAATCTTAGTGATCTTGTAATTACACGATTCACTTAGGCAAGCTCCCAAAATCAGAACTATGGTTTACGTGGCATGTAGGGTGAAGATTGACGTCCAAAACGAATCTTGTATCTGAAAGACAATTTAATACAAACTCGGATGAATAATAAGTCAGGAAATGCTTGAAAATGACTAGGGAATAAAATGAAATTATCTTACTTTTAGATGTTAAAATAAATTTAAGTGTTTACGAAAGTTTTAAAGACAGGAATGTTCAGCAACATAGTAAAATCCACAATTTTCCCTTGAATCATTGAGTACCTAGTGGTGATGAGTCCTAGAATAGTGAGATAAATATTCTGCGATTGTGAATCTTATGTTTCAAGAAACAATACTCCTGCGTTTAATCATCATTTGTTCTGGTTTTGTGATTTTCCATTCGAGTTTGCGGACGTCAAATAAATGGCACCACCTTCAGAGCTCTTTCCTGTAATAATTTTCACTTTCCACTGATAGTTAATATATAAATTAAGCTAAGAATGATTCAAGAAAGGCCATTCAGAAAGAGGAAGCATTTAATCAAAAGTTATTACCCTAAAGCTATAAAAAATTGTTGTCGAGATACGTCCTTGAATATGGAATTGGAAAAATTCTGTTAGGTTTTTCAATTATTGACATGGTTTGAGGAATTATTTGGAGGAAAATTCATTTGTTAACGATCAGAGAAATAGTGGTACAATATTAGTGANAAGAGACAGGTGATGAGGAGGACAATCAGAATAAATTCGGTTCACCAAAAATTTTGAATACAAAAAAAGAAAAAAAAGAAAAGATATGTACGTTGCAAGATATAAAAATGTAATAAATATGCTTTATGGATCAAAATACGTGATAAATATGGGATAAAAATATATTTTCCAAGTTAATTCAGTTTTTTTTTTGAGATAGTTCTACTCAAAATTTTGCATTTCCATGGAATTCTCAATGCTATTTTAGTTATTGGTAGTTCGCTTTACGATACCTGTGATATAAAAATATTTACACTACAACAATCCCGTGACGGATGACGCAATATATATTACCTTTCGCCTTCCGGAAATAAAGAGCGTATCCATAATTAAACAAGGAAGCAAGCAGTTCTGGAACTGTGACGCACTCCGAGTCCTGCGCTAAATGAAGATTAGAAAGAATTTCTTCCGCGTTCACCATCTTCCTTGTATGGCATAGTTTGCTGTCGAGAATGTTCTGACCAATAAGTGCGGGAATATATCAATGCCGCGTGGGTCTGACTTTTTGGAACTCAGACGTCTTGAGATTAAACTTCTGGATATAGCACTGGTTGTGAGTCTTTTCCAAATTTCCCCATGAAAAATTAATTCTAGGAGATGAACTTTTAATCTTAATTGTTAAATTCAGTCCAATCAGCTTGGAATTACCCCGGGATTTCCCTGACCTTTTATTTCAACATCTAATCTCATCACGGAGAGGGGTCATTAATGAAGGGCATTCGGCACTTAATTTATTCCTTAATCACAAGATGGAGCCACCATGTCATCTTTCTCAAACGGACTCCTTATAAAACGGAAGTTCGATTGATTTTTCAATTCTATCCAACCAGCCACCGTATCGTTCTTTTACGGAAGTTTGAGAAAATTTCCCAGCACATTTTTTATACCGCCCAAAGAACATTAGCAGAAATTTGTCATTAGCCCCACGACTATTAGAATGTATCCTTTTTTTCAAGTGAACAATTTTTTGCAGAAAAATACTGTACATTTCCGCAGATAAGACAAGGTATAATTTTTCGTCAGAGTTGTATAAATTTAGCATATATCTGTCCAATAAGACGACTCCCAAAGTATCAACGGCCAATGAGGACAAGAAGTCTGGGATTTCTAATGCTGTGGATGGCGCTCAGGACGATTTGGTATGGAATGCTGTTGACGAAGAGGAAATCGCCTGGCTAGATACAGAATGCGACACATATTACGAGCTTCTGAGGAACGAAAGTGAGGATGTACATCTGTCCTATAAGATGACCCCGGATTTTGGGAGCCGTTTTCATGATTTAACTATCGTCTTATATGCGGAAAAATACGGTATGTCTATTGGTAGCTATAGATTTGGAGAATAATTATTCTTTTATTTCAAAGTATTTCATCATGATCAACTTTTGGAGAACCCGTTATTTATCGTACAGTCCGTTAAGAATGAAGCACGTTAGAAACCACTGAAAGAATTCTTGTGACCCGTCCACTTATTCATGAACTGTTTTATATGGAGATAGGGGTCGAGGCCTCGCACATTTCATTTCAGTAGCGAAGAAAACACAACAACACTGTCTTTTGTCCTGCGCGTTATTCAAGTACGCTAATGATGTGTTGGCTGCGTGAGAAAAAAAGAGACTTGTTTTTTTATTCTTTCATGCAATTAAGCTACTGGAGACGCTTCTTCTAAATCCAAACAATAAGATACCTTCAGACAAAAAACCCTTCCATTGAACTCAAAGGAACCGTCTTGCCTGTGCACTACTAAGAGTTCTCAAGTGACATCTGCGGACATACTCGTGGGCACCGCTCGTACACGTGCTTAGTTGGCGTGAGTTCCTTGCTGGACGTGACACAAAAATAAAATTGCACATTAACATAATATATTTTAAACGGTTATTCGCTGAATCAATGCATTTCATTCCTAAAAAAAAAATCTTTTTTCGGAATTATTAATGTCAGCTGGAGATTTCACTCGCGGTCTTCACTCGTCGCAATAGTAAATATTAAAAGTTGAATTTTTGTTTAATTGTATTTTTACTATTATATTTCCCGGGCATTTTTAAATTCATGTTCGTACTTCTCTACACAAATCGCGAAACTATATCTTCTATTTATTTATTCATTAATTTATTTTTTCATTCATTCTTTCTAGTATAATGTGTGACGCAAACTGAGACAGTGCTTTACCTGGTGAGTGGAATGCAGTTGCATGTAGCATGCTCTAGCCTCAGCGGTCGCCTGGCTGGCTGGTGTCCCGCGATGCTGGCCTCGATTAGGCGAATAAGGAGGTGGTTGCAGTCCACGGCGCAACACTTGACTCTATAGGGCTCACGAGGCAGGCAGGCTCTCCCACAGCCTTTGCTACATGCTCCCTGAGGCTACAGCAGCGATGTTTTGTCCGCACACCATTTTTCTTTTCATTTCTTTTAGTCACTATGACGGACTACTTCGTTTTCAAAATTGTAATTCGGAGTTTTCGTTTTCCAAAAATTATGTTTACTTTCAACATTTTTTCACTCTTCTTTACTGTTTAATAGACAGTCTGATTAATACTATTGTAATAATTAATCTCGAATTTAGAGTTATATCAATATTTACGAATTATAAACAATATCTTCCGAATAATTTAAAGATTTGATACTAGTACCTATTTGTGAAGTAACTTTTTTATATTCAATTGCTAGTATTATAATATGTAGTTAGTTATTTGTATTCTTATCTTAGGGGAGCGCAGAAATGATAAATCCCCTCTGCCTTAAGGAATTTATAGGAATTGATGGGATGGTCCCGTGCTTGCTTACGGAGAGTAAATTAGTTTATTGCCCTCCACTTGCTAATAATGTTGTAAATACTTTTTTGAATCAGCATTGGTAGGTCTCATTCTGGTGGAGTCTTAACAGAAATGAAGACGAAATACAATGCCTAGCAGGGTTGTGTTTTACAGGCAAATAGCTCAATGGAGTCACGTAATTGGAATACGTTCTCTAAGTGTCAAAACATGTTATTACAGAGGACAAAAAAACTATTTAAGAGTCATTATTGATTATGAAAAATTATGGAAATATCGTCAAAGATTACTTGTTTCATATTGCATCTAATGGTGCTTAAAATAATTACTTTAACCACACCCACTTTGCCTCTTGACAGTCGTAGGAATTAAAATATCTACAGAAGACACTAAGATCTAACCACAAAATTGGCGTAGCCAAGGAGTTCATTTTTTGCGANTTAAAATATCTACAGAAGACACTAAGATCTAACCACAAAATTGGCGTAGCCAAGGAGTTCATTTTTTGCGAAAATAATTTTTTTTTGGCCCTTATAACTTTTTTTATTTACGTATCTCAATTGTCGCTATTTACGATGTAAATATCTGCGTGATAATTATGCATATTCCAATACGCACGATAATCTGCGTGATTAGTTTCAAGAATCCACATTTGTGGGAGCAAGAAGATCAACAAACCTGGAAAAACAAAACTTTTCTGACCCAATTTGATCTTCCTGGCGAATGGTGTTCTCGTAAACATCGAGATGAAGTATCATGTCTGACAACGTGAAAATCGATTGAGCGTGCGAAGGTCCAGATAGCGTGTCTTTCTACGAGTAACTGTCGTGTTTTACTTTCCTTCAGGCAAGCAAATGGCGGTCTCGTTCCAAGAAAACACACCTGGGACTGTTTTGCTCGCATCTGTCCCCATGCAGTCACGACACGGCTGTGTCATTTGCGACCAGGAGGACAAACACTCTTAAACAAACAGTAGAATAATGAAGTGATTATAGATCATATGGGTACATGTTCTCTGCACAATTCATAAATGAATATAATAGAATGAATTAGATAATATAATGACAATTTTTATACATAATCTACCGTTGAAGAAGAATGTAGTGTCCATGGAACACACGAAACTGAGAATGTATTATTTTCATTTCTTGCCACGGTTTGAATGAAGGAGAAAGAGGGGCGCATTTAAAAGAACCTCGTGATTTTTGTAATTTTGTGTTAAATATGATATAACCTATTGACCTATTACAAAGTTGTCTATCATGATTAAATTTATTCCTCTTGTAATAACGATACGTAAAGTGCCTTGGTTATGGTGTATTAGTTTAAATGAATGCCTAATTTTACAATCATGGATTTGTTTCCCTGGTTGGGAATAAACATAAGATGTAGAAGTGGGGGGAAAACTTACAAGGAGGAAAATTTCCCGTTTTTACTCACTGGTTCAGTCTCTAAAATCTAGCACTTATGGTAACTTCGTGGTTTTGCGAGTGTGGTTTTACTGGTTTCTGAAAATGTTTCTTGGAATCCCTTCTACTTCACCATAACAAGTTTCTCTAAAGGTGTTGTCTATTACCACTTACCCTTCATATGAGTTCCATGTGATTTTTCGAGGTTTTACCATTTTCACAATATTTAATGAACTAATTGAGATACCACTTCCGAATGTTTACATTGCAAATTTAAATATCTACAGGTTTTGAGAATTTTGATATTTTATTTTTAACGAGTGCAAAGGGTAAAAATATTTTATGGTTTGTATCGCTCTCGCTATCATAGTATATTACTTTTGCTAGAGCTCACGAAATAGTTGAGATCGCGGTTTTGGTTCGTAAATGTTGTTACATTAAACATATAAGAAATAATTTCTGAAAAGTTTCATATTTTACTTTGTATTTGAAGAAAAAGGGTAAAGATGTCATTTTTTATAATATTGCTAATTTAACTAAAATTGGGTTTTTCTATGTTTCATTTCTTAATGTGTGCAAAGGAGGAGTAGACAGGTCTTCTGGAATTTGTCATGAGGGCTAACTACATAAGTGGTATACTATTTTCGCTTTATTTCAAGAACTAATTGACCATCTCAATTTTTGTATTTAAA
>NNCF01133521.1:205648-229322 GCA_002313205.1 Laupala kohalensis | reverse complement strand
AGATATAAAGCTGAAAATAGTGAACATGCTTGGTACGTTTCCTGAATGAAGCGGAAACATTAAAGACGAGAATTTGAAATTCTTACAAGATGTTGCATTTGTATTGTAAGGGTTCATTAAGTAAGTCATTTCTCTAAATTTTAAATTGAATGGAATGAGTAGGTGTCAAAAGAGTTAATTCGAATTTTTGCTGAATGTCATTACTAATTACGATAGCGTGTAAATTTCACTCCTATTCAATTATGAATCTCAATTTTAAGACAAATTGTTAAGTAACATAGTTAATCCTCTTACACGATTAAATTGTTATTTCTCACTTCATCTTAAAATTGATTATCATTCATTATTATAGTTAAACAATATTAGAGTAAGTATGAAGCCATGACATAACTCAACAGTAGCTCTTTGTTCTGAGTAGAGTAAGATGGAAATATCGTAAATTTGCACGTAATGATCTTGTATTATAGTTATTATATTAATATGATAATTCTATGTGCACAATTTATGAAGTTTGTTTTACTCCAATTAACGTAATTCATATGTTGAGATTACAACTTTACAGCGCCTTCTCACATGAGACGCAAGTATGCACTTGCTTAATGTTCACGCATAAACCTGTTTTTCCAGATCCTTCTGCATTTTATCAATCTTAATGACTGCTTTAAAGATGCAAATTATTAAGTGTCGGAAATAGGGTACTTGTCGAATTTATGGCTCACTCCGAAATTTATAATTGAAAAAATTATTATATTTACCAAATCATTAATTCTACCAAAATAAAGACATAATTCACAAAAGAAAGACCTAGAAAATGCAAAGAATTGGAAGATCTCATTATGGAGAGAATTTTGAAAAATACTCTCAATAAAGTAAAGGTTCTTTTCGAGAAAGTACTGAGGCAAATACAATGGATTAATATCCTGAGACTATAGTTTAGTGACAAAATTATATCTGAAGATAGAGATAAGAATTGAGACATATTTATTAATAAATTCACGCGTGAATCTAACAAATTATATTATTATTTATTGTATGTAAATTATAAGAGATGACCTCTACTTCAGCATTTTGTCAAATTACCATCAGTTTTTTTCTAGTTTGTTGACAAATACCTGGATAACTTCACGAAGTCTCTTTGTGTTACGCCTCGACGCGTTTATTGCCGAATGGGTTGATGTATCTAATTCATTATGGCAAATAAAAATCATAATTCAAATACAGAGAGTAAAATACAATATTGCCTTGGTGATAATTTATCTGATGACGATACAATTATTGAAATGTTAAATCACTGATCATTCGCCAGAAACGTGGAGTTTACTTCCCCTTTTCATCAAGGAACATCTTTTAGCATAAAGTATCCTTTTCGCAAAAGCAAAACCTTGCTACTTCCTCCTGCCCCCAAACCTGGCTATTTCCCTGGTTGGGTGGAGGACTATGCTTCAAGACACGAAAACCGATACATAAAAATAAGCCGAAAACGTGTTTCGTAAATGCAAATCTGTTTCAGTGTGGCTTCTTGCAATGACGTATCTGATGTCAGTTTTCTATTTTATTATCTTTCATTTTATCATTAACATCTACGAAATACGGTTTAAAAACTTAATTTTCCAAACCCATCTCTCCGTTGGTATTAAAGCAGTCAACTGGTGTATTAGTAAAAGTGAAAGAAATTTTTACAGTGTCTACACCAGTCCATCAAATGAAATAAATACAAACTTACATTTTCTGTACACAGACTTTAAAAAATCGAGTTACTTCCCAAAAATTTGGAATGTTCCTTGACCTTTATATGAAGTATCCCATGCTCATAAAAACATTTAGAGAACCTATTAGTGAAGATACTATTTCAAAAGTTACATTGACTCATCGGTTTAATCAGAATCGCTGCGCACAGACGAAGGGGCAGAATGGAATTCTCATGGACACCCAAAACGCTGGATATATATATTTGCTGCAACACTAATGCTTTTCAAAAATGGCAAGTTATTTAAGACATGTATTTAAGTCATGTATCTTCGGAAGATTTCTCTCTTTTTGTACTTTCTTGTTGGAATCAGTTCTACGTGAAAAGGAGATTTTTTTAATGATGTGTACCTATATGATCGAAGGAGGGGTTATATAGGTAGAACCCTCCATACAATAAAGCGATCTCTCCTTTCGATCTATGTCCTCTCTTTTGAATGTATCGATTCCATTTCCAAACGAATCCTATCTTCTATTTTTGATCCAGAGACGTTCGTCACGTCCCATCATAAAAGGTCCAGGATTCATCAGCATCGAAAACTGGAAGTGATTTAAAGGCTAGGTCGAATACAAGGTTTCTACCTCGAAGAATCATCACGGAAAGCATTCAATAACTTTGGAAAGTTTATCAAAACAAAGAAACATTAGTGCAGTGTTAACAACAAAAGGTTGTTGCGTCCAATCCTTATCAAAGAACAATTTCTATAGCAAAATTCCAAATTTTGGTTTTCAATCAAATAGAACAGAATTGGCCACCAGAAGAACAGAAGTCAGGTGAAACACCGCCCCTCCTTATCCTGAGCTCCTTCTCCAAGCCCCGAGGCACAAAAGCTCCTGTTGCATTGTCCTCACGTAAGACCTCGCGAAGAAGAAACACGTTTTCTCTGTCACTGCATCTGTGGTATTGAGCCTCTATTTTTTCTTCAAGTTAAAGAAGACGCACTTGAACCTTTTTCGTTTACAGTACATGCTGGAATCTGTGCTAAATCGAACATTCTACGAACAATACCTAAAATCTTCACTCTTTTTCTTGTTTGTTCGAGTAAAGAATTTTTATAGTTGAACATTTCTCCATCACTTTGCTTGTCCAGTAACGAATTTTAGTTTTTTATTCTCCGGCTACAAAATTCATGTCAACTAAAGGTATTTCTGTAGGATTCAAATGAGGAAACGAGTACTTTAAATTTGTATCAATTACAATCACGAATAGAGATTAATAGAATATCTTTTATTCATATTTTCGAAGCTTAATGATCGTTTCTATCAAAAGATATGAGGTTATACCCAGTCTACTACTTTCGATAATTTGTGAAACCAATTTTCATTAAAGTACATTCAATTGCACGTAATCGTTTTAAGATCGTTTAAGAATTGTTTTTGGAAGTAATTTACGACTCGTATTACAATACCAAGTTTTAATCTTCAGTCATTTGTTCCACAGTTTGTTAATAGTTTTTATATTTTTTTTTTCACATTTTGGAGGAATGATTTATTAAATACCACATAATAGTCCTGTTATACAACACTATCAGTCGTGATATACAACACTCTATCAGTCCTGTTATACAACACAGTCATTATGAGTCCTGATATACAACACTCTATTATGACTCTTAGTTTTATTTTCATTCATATTTGTTCATGAGCTTTTGATGTCGCGCCTCAAATTGGTGACCACTTGCATGCGATATCGCGAAAGTGTGGACATTTTACTCTACTCTCAAAGTGTTAAAGAATTCTTCTTTTTTTTCATTTACTTCCAAGTCAGTATGTCTTGACCACCTCATCTTTGACAATGTTACTACAAGGTTTCTTTAGTGTTTCGTTTCTTAATAGTATTTTTAATTCAATTTAGATCTCCTTCCTTGTCAGATCTCTTATCTCTACAATCTTCATTACATAATCCTTAAAAACTGTGTATATGTCCTTTATATATTGATGTAATCTCGATCATTTCTTCTACAACAGCAGATGCACATTTCATACCTTGCGTCCGAATAATTTCTACTTCATTTTGTTTCATTTGGAGGTATAAAATTTTATACGGGAGCGATATGATAAATTGTACACAATTAAGAAAAAAATTAGATTAATATTATTTAAAGTAATTTATTTCAATTTAATTAATAATATGTAGGAAATGTTCGTAAATTTTATTTTCCAGAATTCTATTGGATCTGGGTACCTGCATGTCGATACTGGAGAAAATGTTCCCCATGAAGATGAATTGTACTGTAAACCAGTGTAGAATAGCGTTAATGTACAGGATTCCGATTTAAAGTGCGTTTAGTTCGAATTATGAAGAGGATTTAGGTCATAAACCAAGTATTTCAAGAGTGGAAAAAAACACTAGAAATAGTATTGAAATTATATTTTAAGTTTCATTGTTGAACCAATCCAATTTCAACAAACTTCAATTCCCGAGAAAACCATCTTGTGGGAGGGGGTGACGAAATGAAGAATAGTCTCTGATGAGTTATAGTGGATATCAGATTGCGGAGTGCAGTACATCAGAAGTCACGAATGTCAATGGAAGATCCCCAGACTTTGATTGGTCATTTGCAACACGTCACTGAATCACTTGTAACTCAGCCATCTTCTGAGGTGACGCGCATCACAACTTTTCCCGCCGCGAACCTTTTCCATGAAATAGATGCCGCAAAAGGAAGAGTAGCTTTTATTTAACACTTAAGGAAATTCCGAGCCACGCCACACGAATCACCGCAAGTACACGAGCCAAAATCTGTGTGCACGCGTTTCCCAAAACAGGAAGGGTGAAGTGGGGTCAAATGGCTACTTGAGAATTTTTAATTCACTTTCTGGTCATGTCTCAAACAACTTACATCACATCGCTCACTCTCCTCATATCCTAATAGAAATATATTTTTGGTTTCATTTGTTACATCCAAAATGACGAAAACAGAAATTCGTTTTACGTTTTGTTTGTTTTACTCTGATCTTAATAGCTATATTCAGTGTCCCGCAAAGGAGTCATCAATCATGACAGATCCAGATACAAAAAGTTCCATCAAGTTATCTAAAATATTTTCTCCGTCCAAACAGTGTAAACCCCTTTGTTCATATTCGTTTCTTAAGAATCTGAGAAAAAACAAAGAAAATATACTTTTTTTTTTTTAGATTTTGTTGATTACAAAAATTATGAGCTGTTTTTTTGGTACGAAATAAAAGAAATCGCAAGTTTCAAACCAATAAAAAGAGCTGAGTGACATTTTTCCACCCTTTGGATAGAAATACATTTTTTATCGTCCATTCGGAACACGAAAGTAAACAACAATGATTAGAGAAAATGTAGAAAGAGCTCTGAAATGACTATATGGGCAGATGAGTCATAAGATCAGTGGCCAATAAAATGATAAAGTGAATGGAAATACGTGAGGAAATGTCTGGCCGAAAAGTGATTTGGTCCGCGAGACTTGGAAGTTTAATTTCCTCCTGAGACTTTCACCTGGGTATTCCCTCACCTTCTCCTCACCACATGAATAACGTCACTCTAGCATCTTTCACTCCTCACAACACTTCTACTTCCAGTTTCTTCCTCTAAACTAAACAGAAGGGACAGAGACTTGGTCTTCTCTAACGTATCAACTGTACGATGGCATTTTATAAATAAATAAACTTCTTTGTGGACTATTCCATCGATGTTTCAGTTTTATAACAATGAAACATTTCTGTTTCAACCTATAACATTTTATAACTTTCGTCAATTGCACTTGTGGTGCTATTTTTGTCTTGTTATAATTAGGAACGTAAATATATTTCGGGGGATGCCCAGACATCACAAAAAATTATTGTTGTTAACTACAAGTTTATTTGTCCTTAAAATATACTAAATTTATTCGATTGTTTAATTCGTGTTTTGATTTAACCCACCATTTTACTTGAACATTAATTACAATGGAAAAAAATTCGGAGGGGACCCGGACCCTCGGAGCTCCCTCAGCGTTATGCACCTAATCATAATGCAATGTCTATATTAATTCAAATAATGAAGAAGTATATGCACTTACCGATGGACATAATCTAAATACTCGTTCTCCTTCCAAATTAGTCCCTTTCATTCCCAAACACAAGAATCAGAAATTCTCTCGTTCTTTCTCCATCGAGGCGGCAAAACTGTGGAACAACTTTGATGACAATATAAAGAATATTTCAACGAAATACTCGTTCTCCAAACACTCTCCTCTCGGAGTTGTATTAACACAAGGACCACGATATGAATGTTGATGGATGAATGGTGGGATGAGATATTCTTTCCTTTCTAATATCTCTTCCTTTTTATTTCTTAGTTTATTTTTTTATCGCGTTTATGTCATACATATTTATTTTACCATGCAAATGTATTCACAAAGAGGTTAAGTGTAATAGAAGGCATTTGCGTTAACTTCGCCTCCAAATAAAGACGCTTATTATTATTATTATTATTATTATTATTATTATTATTATTATGTACTGGCGTCGCCAGCAGTAGTATCAACCGGGGTAAATTTCATCGCATCGAATCCGGTAATTTTTCTTTCATTACCATCTTTTCTGTCGCTTCGTAATCAAACTTTGTATCATTTTAAAGTTAATAACAATTGTTTTACTTTAATTTGTTCGTAGTTTCTCGATATATGCTCTAAGCATTTTTTATCAAAGTGTATATTATAGTAGTGTTTTATACGTTCAATGCAATAAAACTTTCAGGTCTTCAAAACTACAAACGTTTGATTTATTTCATCGAAACAAGTTTAACTGAGTATGACACTTTAGAGCATTTATATATGAAAAAAGTAAAACTTCTAATGCTAATTAAAATAAAACAAGTGTATTATTTAGAATTTTGTTGACTTAACATATTGTAATCTGGTGTTGAGCCCTAGATGATGACGCCCTCCCTCGCCCACTACCCAACGACACAAATTGACGATTGAACAAAATCATACTTCTCTCAATGACACACGATAGTTGACTACCGTTTATATGCGACTCGATTAACGGCTGATAGATATTTGGTTATGGCATCTGACCTATGCATTTCTTCTATTATGAAGCTATTTGTTTGAAAAATGACTTGTAGTTTATTAGGGCATTTTACGGGGTATTCATTGGGTAATTTCTCATCTTATGCGTCATTTTGACAGAAGATAGAACACAGAATTTTCAAAATCAGTAGCAGAGTCGTGACGTATTTCTTTTCTAGGTACATTAACAACGTACGCGATGAACTGTTGCACATCTAAAAACTATTTTTTTTTGCTATTTTTAACGCGTAATAGCGGTATATCTGTTCTAATTTAGCTTAATGAATATTTGCTTTAAATTGAAAATTGGTTCGATGTTAGTCTGACTCTTTCATTCGACTGGAGTAGTGTCCCATGTAACCGCATTGGCGCAAACAGGTGTGCCAAGGCGGCGGGAGACAAGTTTTTCGTCGCATTGTTCTATTTGAAGACAACTAGTGCATTTTGACATTGCAGCGCCCCAAGTCTCTCAGAGTTTCTCATGCTCTCTATTTTTATTCATCCTAATTTTCCTTTTCTTGCAACGTCTTGAATTAAATGTAATACAATGCTTATATCGCTATTTTATAAATCTCATAAAGGTGTAGCCTACTACAAATGTTGAAATTACCACAAATATATTTAGCTTTGTCATTTTAATAGTGAAGAAATTTGGTATTTTTGAAGTGAATTGGAGTCATTACTGTAATTAGATTATTTTTTCAACATATTGTCTATATTTCAACATATTGAGAGTAGTTTCCTTTCACAACTTTCTTAAACGTTAGAGTTGCATCAAATAACTTATAGAGGAACACAGTTTCACACGATTGTACATTCGTAGTATACAGTTATAACATTACAACTGCGAGAGGCATCAGGTTCTCAGACCATTTGTTGGTCATCACTATAAAAAATTTGCTATTAAAAAGCAGTTTTAAACTTAGAGGACAATATACTTATTTACTCTGTAGAAGCAAGCGAGGTACCATTCCATCAAATCCGATCAAAGAACCCCAGGCAGAGGTGTATTTAATATTTCAATGTCCCAAGGCAAAATTATGACATGCGGCCTCTTCAAATAAGAAAAAAAAAGTTACCTGCTTTTTATAATATATTCAAAATATTTAATATATATTATTTTGATGATATCAATNTATATATATATATATATATATATATATATATATATATATATATATATATATATATATATATAACAGTAGTTTTAATGCTACTGTCACTCCCAAACACAGCGAGATAAGCGTGATAGTAAAACTGGAACGATAGATCCGACGTTACTCTCAAATCAAATTATTACCAAATACAAAATTATTGGACAAGAGTTAAAAATTGTTAAATTTGTAAAACTGTAATACGGCCTATCGTTGTGAACAGTTATTGGGAATATCCCTAAGGAAAATAAGTTATTGTTTCATCAGTGCAATCTAAGGAAATGAGTCGGGTCTTCCCGGTAAGTGGAGAAAGCCGCATTCGTTACTGTTACAGCGTCAGAAGTACAACGAGATGATATTGCTTCGTTCCACACGATGTGAAATTTCTTGAACACGACATTTTATTAGCTATAAGAACTATTTTAGCGAAAACTGTGTCCCTGCGACTACACTTACGTCAGATTTCGAATTTCATGCGAAAATAATTCATCTTGAACCACCTATTTAAATATCTATTTAAAAAATGTCAAAACAATCGCGCATTAAACCTCGCATGTTGAGTAAAAGACACAACTTTAATACAGAAAGAGGTTGGCCAACAATAAATCGCAATTCGAGTTTGAACTGTTCATAGTGAAAAGGAAGAAATATGTTCGCTTAACATCTACTTAATGCTAATTTAATGTTATTTTGATTACGAAGGTGTTTGTTTCCCGGGAGATATCGCCGAATAATTGTATTAAGTTGTCTATGTCACCTGCGTAAGTATAATTGAATAATTGACAAAGACAACCAAATATAGCATATCTGATTTCTTCGTACTTCTCGTAGCTAAAACTAACTCTCACTAGAATACACAACACATTAAAATTTCACTACGTTTCAATATTCAGCTTTGTATAATCATCAGGTGAATAGGAATGTTTTGAAATTACATCGAATCAAGAGTTCATGTCTAAATGCGAAGTAAAGAATGACATAATGAGGGAAGAAATGAATGGAACATCAAGGATCACCAATATCAAAATGAATTTATAGAATAAACATAAAGTGTGACCAAAACATACTTCACAAATTATTTTAAAGAAACAATTACCCATAGAATATAAATTAGTAATACATTAAAAGAATGAAAAACAATTACAAATATACAAAATGAATTCAAATATTAAAAGATGATCTCATATCTTTGCAAATAATTTTATTTTTACTGTAAATATTATCAAACCTCGTAAAAATGTGCAAAACGGTCGGCGGAAGATCAATTCAAAATATCACGTGACTGAGGGAGAGTTCATTAAGTTTGAAGTAAAACTGAAAAGCGAAAAATGTTTAGAAAATTTAGAGTGAAAACTTTATCTTATATTTTTGTAAATGCCTCTCTTTGCATTTTCTCGTTGCACGAGTCACTACGAATAATTTACTATTTAATAACAATGAGACCGTTAATTTATGATAAAATCAATGTATCACGTCTCGATACGATTTATCTCCATATTGTCATCTGTAGCAGTGGCTTAAATAGGATTTGTCTTTTTTGTTCGTCGAGGTGGTGCGGGAGGATCAGAATTCGAAGGAAACACGGTAATTTAACTAACATTCAACTACAGCTATAGAAATTAATTAGATGTTAGAGGATATTAAAAGCATCATCATTTGAGGTAATCTATTTCATTTGTTTACTAGATTAATATAATAATGTTCTGTATCTTTCAGGAAAGGACAATTCATTCTATGAGTATGCCACTGCACAGAAATACCGTGTGGTATCCATTAGAATGGAGTGTATCCCTAATATTTTTGACCACACTTTTCTTGACTTACGTCCTTCACAGAATACCAAGAAGAAGGAGAATAGGAAGTATTCCTCTTAACGGCACCGTATAACGTGTTATATTCTTCCCGGGAAAGAAAAGTATATCACAACCCAAAATCATAATAAGCACATTTTTATGAGTGCGGTTGCGCAATGCCTCCTTGGTGTTTGAAAAAGAGTATAGTATTTATGGACAGCTCAAATTCCTAAACGTTAGAGATGGACGTATGCCAGCTGTATTTATGGTGCTTTCGTCACAAGTCAAGATGTGTTTTCAAAAGTAGACAGAGATTGGTGCAATCCCGTCGTGAGTAGTTTGGGAAACTAAATTTGAGAAGTCGCAAATCATGTGATTTAATCTACATACTTACAGAATTACTTTGTATGAGTGACTAGTAGAATTTGGAATTGCAAAAACATCGGTTCGGATGCAATTTGATCCAGATTACATTCCTGATATGAACTGCATACCTCGTATGAGAGCGAAATTTAGTAATTAGGGGAATTAACGAGAGAAAATGCAAAGCTTCTTTTCATATTGTACTTCGCCTAGTACTCATTCGTTTAGGGCGCGCGCAGCCAGATGTTAAATTGATTTCCAGCTACATCCACAAACCACATGAAAACTCACATAGATTCTTGTGTAGCGATTCTGTCGCAATTAATCACTTCACTTATGAGTCTTCTGGTGTTTGATGGCTCATCAAGTTAGCCTAGCTCTACACAATGTAAAGACACTTCTAAAATTTTCTCTACCTTCACATTTATTAATTTTTGGGACATTAAAAAATTAGCTACCTCACATGTTCTACCTAAGTAATCCTTTCCTTGGACACCCTTTCTGTAGCTGATTGAACTCATAAAAATGATCAATTGACGTCATCCTTGCCTCACTAAACCCATCATGAGACTTGGAATTAAAATACTCCTCTAAAGTATCTATAAATACGTACTTGTTATATTCACAAATATAACATGGTTGCATTTTAATGCTACTCTTTCAACGGCAATAAATATCTTTTTCAATGGTAGTTAATCATAATCTTTGGTGTTTCATTATTTCATATAACCTTTGATGTTTCATTATTTCATATAACCTTTGATGTAACGATGCTGGTGTTTATGAGTAGGGGATATTTATTTTCAATGGGTATATAGTAGAATTCTTGAGGATTGGTTAGCACAAAACCGGTCAAGGTTTCATGTGTTCATATCCATCATCGTATCTATTTCATTCATCAATCAATATTTGCTGGAACATTATATATGATGCTCAACGTGAACCGGTGAAGAGAGGAGATGGATGAAAATTAATTTTAATTCCGGACGATTTATGAAAATATCTCCGAAATGTTGACCAGCTATTAATTATTTGTCGTACAAATCCCCATGAATAACCTCTCAGAGCTGTTTTTTTAGTGTCACCTTCTTAAGTTAAATATTGTTCTGGTTATAGATCATTGAGATATTAGTGTTTCAATATTTGGTTAACAATATTTTCGTTATTAAACTTCTGTGATACCCGTACAAGGTGGCTATAAGGAAGACGAAAAAGATTTCATACAGTTAGTAAAAAAATTACGAGTAATAACTTATTTCAAATTGTCGCCAACTATTCCGATTAATTAGTAGACATACAAATGAGTAGCTTCATAACTAATAGTTTATAAATCTCCAATAAACCACAATTTTAATGCGCCTTGAGTAAATGACTATAATGGCATTCAAAGTCAAATTTCCGTGTGATAAAAGATACAAACTATACTGAAATTCTCTTCACATCATCATAACTTTTGGGATGCATAGAATTGTGAGGAAAGGACAATATTAGATTGGTCCGGCCTCAATTTAAACTTAAATATGATTTTATTCATGTTGGATTGATTTATAATGGACTCGGTCTAAGAAGTTAACTAAATTATAACGAATTTTCACTCGAAAAATTTTACTTAATCAAATTTTTATTGCAACAAATATTTTTATAGCTTTATCAGTGAATGTCAGTTTAAAACCCTGAACGTTAATTAGTGTTAAATCTCCTGATCATCGCGCCGAGATGAAATATCATAATTCTATCTGAATGTGCGATGATCAGATATCCATATGTTTGACTTCACAAAAACTGAGCTAGAGCAGTAGTACGAGTATTTCCTATTTGACACTTCTCTGAATTTTTTGATCGAAAATAAAATTAAAGAGTTTATATCCTGAAAGAAACTTAGTTCTCTCTTGCATGTAGACGATTCGAAGAATTAATTTCTTGGCATTTCTCTAAAATAAATCTTCTAATATCCCCCTACACTAATACTCAAGTCATGCGATTACTCTCGGTTCTTGTGCGGATGACCACAAATTAAATTGTCTTCGTTCGATACACTGAAAAAAAGGTAAATGTACGTCAGCTTCCTTGAAGCACGAAATATACTTTCAAACGCATTCCTCTGTCACCGCAATTTAGTTATTCTTTATATACTGTACTCCGTCATATCAATCACATCAGAAACGCTATTGATTTATTTTTGTTGAGTATATGGAACTTTGAGACAAATTGAAGTATGGCTTATTTATGGAATTATAATAAAATGGCCAGGAATACACAGAGAAATAGAGCTTTATCTTACATTACATTTTGAATAGTAATTATTATTTCGTTTGAAATAATGTCATAAATATTTTTCAATTATTATTGTAATATGGTAAAAGATAGGTACATATACTTTATGTAAAAACATATTAAACAAATATTGAAATAGGTATTCGATTAAGCACTTCCTTAAGTTTTTTAATTCTACCTCCTCCTTCACAATTCCTCGGTAGTATAGTGGTCAGTATCCCCGCCTGTCACGCGGGAGACCGGGGTTCGATTCCCCGCCGGGGAGGAATTTTTGTTGTTTCAAATGGACTTCTAAAGAAGTGTTTGACCCCTAAATGAACTTCATCAACAATATTCTTTTTATTTTCTGACAAGAAAAGGAAAATTTCGATGAATTTTTGTGGCATAAGTGACACCAACTTTTCTAAAAAAATGTAATATTTTCATGTATAAATTTACTGTCAAAAAATCAGTATAAACTGCGTATCACCACGAGGAGGACAATAAACTAATTTACTCTCCGGAAGCATGCAAGGGACCATCCCATCAATTCCGATCAAGGGCCCTAAGGCAGAGGCGGATTCAAAAATTTCAGCAACAATTCCTAGATAAGATAAAAAGTTAGCTGCGAGTTATAATACTAATAGAATGTCAATATGTTTGTAATTTTACACAAAAAATTACATGTACAAATTATTATCGAACTATAGATTATTCTGAGTGTAATGTTGCAAAATCATTAGAGTTGAAAAAACACTAAATTCACGATTTATTGTTACAATAAACACGCCCCTAGACAAAGCCTAGAGAACCTGTATAAGAAATCCGCCTCTACCCGAAGGAAAAACGGAGAAAAACCCGGGCCAGGATGGGGCTACAGAATTCATGTACACAACCGTGCCAAAGTTGAGTACACATAAAACTAAATTAATATGAGCCATAAGACACAACAATCATGCAAGAAAATAGTTTTTGAAATTGTTATAAGTTATTTAAAAATTGCTACAGTAATGGCGTGATAAAGTACAAGACGAAGGTAATTTTTATTAAAATCAATAAATTCTTTTACATTGTAGAAGCACTGGTGCAGGATGTAGTTTTTAACCGCGGATTTGAAGAGATTCAATTTCATAAAATATTTTATATTCTTGGGCAGGGAATTATATAGAACGATTGCTGAATGATATGGCCCTTTTGACAAGGAGTAGATGACACTCTAGGCCGATGAATATTATTACTATTGCGAGTATTGTGTTCGTGAACGAATCTATTTCGTATGAAGCAAGGGTGGCACTTGAGTAATTCGGTCTAAACAAACACGACCGTTTCATAAATAAAAATGCTGCGTTGGTGTAACCGGGTGATAGCAGTTGGAAAGACGGCGAGAATTCCTGACTGTAGAACAACCGTCGATCGTGTTCTTATTGACCTCTTCCAGCGCACTGATCGGTGTGTCAATATAATGTAGCAAGTCATTGTACGCCTTCTGAAGATCAGCTTTGAATGAGTTGAGGAATAGTGTCCATTGTTGTGAGTTAGGTAGCAACTTAACGACAAAAGCAGATGAGAATACACGAAAACTGACAACTAACACTGAATGAAAGATATTAGCATAAAAATATATTTATTACTACGGAAGTTACTAATGAGATATTTAATAAATTGAATATACAAACAAACCGACTACAAAAATGATTAAAATAATTATTTGGGGCGACCACTGGAGGTTATCTAATTCGACAATAACTACTCTATATTATGTTAAATTATTTAGGACGACAACTGGAGATTAATAAATTCGACAATAACTACTCTATATTAGTGAAAATTTAAATAAATACGAAATAATCAAGAAAAACGAATTGTAAAACAGGGCAGGGTTTCTTTGAAAGTTTAATTATTATGTGATAGAATGTGCACGAGAAATTCTAAATGCACCCGAATGTTTACTCCTGGTGCACCAGGAAACTAAATCAATGATTCCGTTTGTACTTACGTAAACTTTATCACACCTTTGAGAAGCACTTGAATGAAAACAATACGATGTATGTTAGGTCCGTTGGGTTTGATAAACGTTAGGAAACGTTTTTAATGTTTTTTTCCACTTAACACACACAAAACAAACAAATTTTTCACTACAATAAAGGTAGGAACTAAATGCAACAACTTAATCACAAAAACTCGAGAAAAATAAAATGTTTAGGAATATTAACCTGAAAAAATAAAGAGAGCTCATTCACAACCGTAGCTAACGCCAGGAGCAGGCTAGCCAATTTTCCTAAGCGCCATGTATATAGCGCTTTTAGGAAATGAGGTAATTCAGCTGAATGAGCTCGAAAAAGAATCAATATGCTTTGGAGAAGTGCACATGAAGCTGTGACTCTATCCTAGAGACTGTGGATCGAATTCCGACATCGCTATTTGCTTCTGCTTGCAAGGCGTGGAGATATATTTCTCACTTGGTTATGTTAAATCATTATCCTCATGACGAAACATCTTTAGAAAAACATTGTCCTCCACGTGGCCATACACAATTGTAACTACTTTTCTAACAATAAATTTATTATTATTAACATACAATACGTCGTAATATCGTAATATAAAAAATCTGAAAATTGAGACAGAAGAGTTACTTATTCCATCATTTGTGAAGGCACCGTTTGTCCTTGCCTAAAAATCTCAAACAATGCTTGCGGAGGGTTCAGCAACTGATACAAAAGAAAGATAGTTAGGTTTTGCTGCTCACCCGAATTCGAAGTTATAACATTAGCCTTGATACGAATAATTAGAATAAATGACATGCCGGACTTTCTAAATTCATATTTGCGACTAATAGTTAAGCAAACTCGTCAACAACATTGAAGTTATGCTATTGTGCCCCATTTATCGTAAAAACCAACTCATGCGATTTGACTGAGCTTGCGAGTGTTTTCTTATGGGGGTAAGATATTTTCACGTACATTCTTTTCCACGTAACTGTTTCTTGCGTAGAAAATGAATTACTGAAGGATTTCAATTGTATTCGGATTCCAATTTGATTTTCCTCATTAAAATGAAATTTACGAGTTGGATAATAGTATAAAGCTAAAGTTTTAAACAAATACGAATGGTAAGAGAGTGATGTAATATTGCATTCCTATACTGCACCTGTGAAGTGAAATCAAACATAGCTATGCAAATGTTTCCTCTTCTCAGAGCCTTACTATATGCAGTTCTGTAGATAGCATAATACGTAGAGCCATTTTTAGTGACTCCTGACGTTATTTCTTTTTTGCTTCGAAATATTGGAAAATATACTTGAGAGTACAGTTAACTGTGGAGTTTTACCTCTTCCAAAATCATTATATACGGACTCATCAGAGAAAATAAGATTACAAACTTAGAGAATAGTATAATAAAAATAGAAATAGATCGGTTGGACAGATACAACAAACGCTTTCTTTATTATTGTTAATTGAATATTTCATACAACAAAGTATTTGACTATAATTTCATTGGAAGAAAGAACAAAAAAAGCCATTTTTAATACTGCACTAGAGTAGGCATTGAAGGTTCATTCCAAATAGTATCCATTTCCACTAATCTAAGTTCGTTAAGCTAACAAATTTGATGTAAAAATCATTGTTTTAGATAGGAGCGTTATGTTTCATTTACCACCCACAAAAACAGCTGATGTATTCCACTCAAAGTTCATTTTAGTATGGAAGATTTTGCAGTATATGTGATGTTCTTGCCAATACGAGTGTTAGATGGAGAAAAAGGATAATGTAGAATTATGTAAAGAAAATGAATAAACCCTGATGACAGTTAAAATAAATTGCCGAAACGTCGGAATAAGTTAACAAATGTTGTTTTTATGAAGAAGCCCTCAATAATATTACATTTTATGTACAATGTTACGTACCTCACCAGTATAGCGAGCGACGACAAATCGTGTGATAATTCATTTTTTGGAGCAGAACAACCGTCAATGTGTTCTACGGATCTGACAATCAAGCATTCATCTTTAGTAAACAAACAACAAACGATCATCCTCTATTTATTTTTAACATCTTATCTTGGGAAAATCCTTACCACGGTTGTGGCGACACCAAGGCCTCACTGAATCCTAGTCACCTACGGCATGATCGGAAGACGTTCGTGAAAAAACTCCTGAACAGAATCAAAATTATTGTGATTATGAGAATCAACATATTTATTTGATTGTGTGTCTGTATCTGTTTGTAAGCGAAAATGTGTTTGTGTATCTGTGAATATACATATTGGCCTCGTGTAATTTCTTAATTCAATGTATTTTTTTCTTCTCAATGTCCTATTTTTCCAAACATTTTTATACCATGATAGATTGATTATTTATCTTATTATTGTGTTATTAATAGCGGAACTAACCGGCGTTTCCCGGGAATTGGAATGAAATTTAAAACAATAATTACTGGACATTCTGGTATTAGAACACCTATCAACAGGTCTGGATTTTACCCGGCGTCACCCGAGGATCTTAAATAATATTCTGAGATATTTGATTGTTTCTACATGTCTCTACTTTCGTGATATTAAATTTCCACTTTCGTTAATTTCAAAAATTAAATACCATACTTAGTTAACAGTATTGCATGTTTATCTACGTAATTACAAATTATTTTAAAATCCAGACAGAAGGAAAATACAATTTAAGGAAGCTTAATAAAAGAAGAGCATAGTTGAGACATCTAAATTCTTTGGTTTTCATTTCACTTTTAAATTATATATTTGAAAACAATGTTCTTCACAGCCTTTATATACTTTTGCTTCTACGATTCCGTCACTAAGATTGTTCGCCTCACTTGGAGCAATTAAACTTTGGCGGACACAATAGTAAGCTTTATAGTCAGCAACCATGCGAGTGAAGATTCACAACTCTGATTGCCAGCCGATTTTAATTGTTTTTCTGTTCTTGTAACTCATCAATATTTTCCGTACTTTGCGTTTTCTTCCAAATAATTTCATCGATTTCTTTTTCCGATTTCCATACCATAGACATTCCAAATAATTCACTTTTATGAGAATAGATGTATAATTTTCTTGTATCTTTTTTCATCTGGCACGGAACATTGGTCGCTTGATCCGAGAACTAATAAATTATTATTATCTTTACTTTTTTATCAATTTAGTGTGTATGTTTTGTGGTTCAGATTTTTTACCAGGTTTTAAATCAGATTTTTCTCTTCGAATATTACTTTGTGACCTATACCAGATAATAGTAGCTGAACCCAAGCGAAAATTCGTATATACAGTTAAAGAATTAAAAATATAAAAATTGTAAATGTAACAACTTCGAGTATGATGCTTTACATAAACCACTTACCTCGCAAAACCCAAGTTTTCTTTCTTAGCGGACGTTAAGTTTACTTCTTCTTCTTCTTCTTCTTCGTCTCTCCCTTTTGCCTTTCAGCGTCGGGTTAGCCATTTCAGATATCCCTTCTTATCTGCAGCCTTGCGCTGAACCTCCTGCACCGTTGCTCCTCTCTTTCTACATATCTCTTCAATGCTCTGATTCCACGTTCCTCGAGGTCTGCCCACTGCTCTTTTCCCCTCTGGCCATGCATTCCATATTGCCTTGGTTTTTCTGTGGCTTTCCATTCTTGTCACGTGACCAAACCATTTTAAACTATTTTCTTCCATTGTGTGTACTAATGGAGTTTGCTTAAGCTCTTCTCTTATTTGTGTGTTTCTTATACAGTCTTTCTTGGTTTTGCCCGCTATTTTCCGAAGAAATTTCATTTCTGCTGCAGTTAGTCTGCTTTCCATTTTCTTATTTATAGGTAAGCTCTCTGTAGCATAAGTTAATGATTTCTTATAGACTGTGTTAAATATTTGTAGTTTTGGTTTGTTTCCTATTCCCATGTTCAGTACGTTATTGTATACTTGATAGTAAATTTTATTGGCCTTTTCAATTCTATTATTTATTTCGGCATCTTGCCTGCCATCCTCTGAGATCACTGTACCTAGATATTCATATGTCGCTACTTGTTCTAATATCCTTCCCTCCCAGGAAACATTGATTTATTTTCTGTCCCTACCAATGTGCATAACTTTACTTTTGTTGGTGTTAATCTTCATTCCTTTATACTGTAATGCTNTTG
Source organism: Laupala kohalensis (assembly GCA_002313205.1). NCBI lineage: Eukaryota > Metazoa > Arthropoda > Insecta > Orthoptera > Trigonidiidae > Laupala > Laupala kohalensis. The sequence continues at coordinate 210,867 of NNCF01133521.1, read as the reverse complement.
TTGGTGTTAATCTTCATTCCTCTATCCTGTAATGCACTTCCCCATTCCTGTATTGCTACCTTCATCTCCTCTTCATTACCAGCGATTAAAACTATATCATCTGCATATACCAAGGACTGTATCCAAACCGGTTGCATCCTCCAATTTCCTATTTTATATTTCTTAGTTCTCCTTTTTGTTTGTTTTATGATTTGGTCCATGAAAATTATAAATAGTAGTGGGATTAAAGAATCTCCCTGTTAATTCCCTTTTCCATTCTAAATTGGCCACTCTTCTGTCCATCTAATCTAACCTGTCCGTATACATCTTTATACATACATATTATAACTCTAATGAGTTTCTTTGGCACTGGCATCTTTTCTAAAGCTTTCCATAGTTCTTTTTTGGAACCATGTCAAAGGCTGAATTGAGGTCTATGTATGCGATATACATATCCTTTCCTCTACTTAGAGCTTTATCTATAAGTGTTCTGATTATGTGGATATGGTCTTGGGTCTGTCTAAAAGGTCGGAATGCGGCTTGTTCTTCCTCAAATTCCTGTTCAACAAATCTTCTTAGTTTGTTTTCAATTATTCTGGAGAAGACTTTGCTCACACAGGAAGCCAGAGATATGGCTCTGTAGTTTTCACATCTCAATGTGCTACCTTTCTTATGGATGGGTATAATTATATTATTTTCCCACTCTTTTGGTATTTCTTCTTTTTCCCATATATTTTTGAAAATAGCTACAAGCCAATCTGTAGCCTTATCACCACCATATTTAAGCACCTCTGGTGCGATGCCGTCTGGACCTGCTGCCTTTCCTATGTTCAGTTTTAGTAGAGCTTCTTCAACATCCCTAAAGACTATTCCTTCCTCGTCCGCCTCGCTTGGTCCATGCCTCTCACACATTTCCCCCTCCTCCACAAAAGCCTCCACAGAACCTTCCACAGAGCTTTCCACTTCTGGGCGTCTTCGTTCGTGTCTCTCACACACTTCCTCCGACACTCTTTCTGTCTCCCCTCCGAAAAGATCTGCGTAATACTTCCTCCAAACTTCTAATATTCTCGCGGGATGTGATTCCATCTCACCATCACTGTTTATTACATTTCTCACTGGCTTTTTATATTTTCTTCTCAGTCCATTAATGGTTCGCCAGTACAGACTCTTGTTTGCTCTATAATTCTTTTCGACTTCGTTTCCAAATTCTTCCCAGGTCTGCTGTTTCGACTGTTTGACCGCTATTTTTGCATTGTTTCTAGCTTCCCTGTATTGTTCCCAATCCTCATGTCTTTTGGTCTGTAGATATTTAAGATAAGCCTTAAATATCTTATATTTTTATTTTAACCAGTTCTTTAACCCTTTTATTCCACCATTTAGTTCTTTTGAATCTCGTATTTACTGTTTTTTAACCGCATACCTCCGTTGCCGTTTCAGTTATAGCTGGTTTGAAGGTACACCATTTTCTTTCCAGGTCCCACTCTTCTACGTTGCCATACTTAAGTAACTTGATACGTAGTTTTTCTTGATATACCTTTCTTTTCTCTGTTCCCCGTAGTTCCTCGACCTTTATTTTTGATTACTTTTTAGTCTTTACACATTTCTGGATCTTGATGTTAACTTTCATTACAACTAACTTGTGTTCAGTGCTAAGCTCCGCACTCCTATAGACTCTAATGTCTTGTACTGCATATCTAAATGCTCTGGTGTATGTGAAGTAATCTATCAAACTTTTGTATTCTACATGATTTTTTACTGTTTTGAAAGTAAATTTATGTATTGATTTGTGAGGAAAAAAAGTGTTGCCTATCAATAGCTGGTTATCCACACACATCTCTATCATGCGTGTTCCATTCTCGTTTCTAACTCTTTCTGCTCCATGCACTCCCATACTTCCTTTCCCCACTCTTCTATCGTTGCCTATCCTAGCATTCCAATCCCCCATGATGATACTGTGGTTGCTATTCTCTCTACTAATGTTTATGGTTCTCTGTAACTGCGTATAGAATGTTTATTTTTCTAGTATTTCCTTGTCATCAGGTGGAGCATATATATTAATTAAAGTCACTCTTTCTTCAAGTTGTATATCCAGTTTTATAATTCTCGAGTTTACGGGTTCCCAAGACAGCACTCTAGCATTTACATCTGGGTCAACTATTATTCCTACTCCCTCCCTCGCTCTTGTTTTCTCTCCAACTCCGGAAAATCTCAGTACATATCCCTTATCTAATTTTACTTCCAAATTTCCTTTCTTTTTTGTTTCGCTGATACCCAATATCTTCAATTTGTATTTTTCCATCTCTTCCACTATTTCCACTTTNTGTATTTTTCCATCTCTTCCACTATTTCTACTTCCTTGTCTGTTAAAGATGTTATGTTCCATATACCTATTCTCGTACCATTTCGAATGCGCGGTTGTCTTTCAGTTGTTGATTGATTTCCGAGGCTAAATATTTGGCTCTGAATCTAATGTAACCTATGAGTGGGTGATTAACCCTACGTCATGGTGTCGGATGGGCTACGGCCCTCAACGTTTCCCGGCTAAACGCGGTTTTCTGTCGGGGTATCCTTCCCTTAGCCTTTGGGAATCCCTCCCCCTCCTACAAGGCAGCAGGTGGTAAGGAAGCGGGATTGTTTGGGGAAGATAGGTCGTTGTGAAACACTTCGTCTGGTACCTCAGCTGAGACCTGTCCGGCTTGGGTGGCCCTGCTGGTAGTTACACTACCGCCGGCATAGCTCTGAGCTTCGCTGGTACGCGCAAACCGTCGCCACCCGCACGGACAGTGCTTCGTTAAGATGGTGTTCCCTGGGAGGGCGTTAAGTTTACACTCCAGCAAATTCCCTGAAAGATTTCAAGAATATGTGAATTTTCGTTCATGTTTGCATTTTAGATGTCGATTACGAATTTTATCTTTATCCCCTCGACAAAGATTGAAAAAAATTGTAGAAATTGGGAAATTGAAGAAAAAAATGTGCATGAAATAATATTACTGTTTCAATGTGTTTATTGTTAATAGCATGAACTACGCTCATGTAAAGAAGAAAAAATTTGTATTTGAAAACAAAGGAGTCGAAATTTCTTTTAACTTTTGTATACACGTTTTTTAGTTGAGTCGTTTGCTCGTTACAACGCTTGTATATGTATTCCAGCAATGTTTTCAAAATTCTGAAATTTGTCTTTGTTACGCTTTTTAAGATGCTAAGAACGAATCGCAACACTCAACCCAAAGAGGTCAGGTTCAAATATTGCAATTGCAATTTAAATCCTACCCTTGCTATCCACATCGATTCCATATAAACTTGATCTTNAACGGCTCGTCGCCATTTTCACCTGACCGAAATTTATCACATACCTTCTCCACGTGTAGGGTACACGGAAGAAATATATGCAAAACTTGATCTTACTTGTTGTTTTTTTTCGTTTTTTATATTCCGGAACGTAATGGAACACTGTTGAAAATCGTAATAAGCACCCCCCCAAAAAATGAAGAACCAAATGTTAGAACTTCGCCAAAACTGGACTGGACAAAAATGTCAGGATTTTCAGAAAAGTCATCATGAGTATGACAATCTACCTCGTTCATCGTTTATTTCTAGAGGGGGGAAATCCTTTAAGGAAACCAGTGATACTCGTTATGTCGGACTCCCAAACATAGTTAACTAGAACTCTAACCTCTGCCTCACCATTAGCCTTGTAGCTCCGTGGAAACCGTCGCTAGACATTACTTTGCGGCCTCGTTCATCGTTTTGTGCGAGAAAGGAATTGCTAATAAATAATACGCTTTAGAGATAAAAGAGATATATCATGTATTTATTTATTTCGTGTCCTATGGCAAGGTTCGAGACATTTAGCCTGCTCTTCCACCTATCCATGATTTCGGTAAGAGATTAATCATGTTACGTCGAATGAAAATGGTAGACGGGACCGGGATTCNCCGTCTACCATTTTCATTCGACGTAACATGATTAATCTGTTACCTGGCGGTGAGGTTCACCGCAATCTAAGAGATTTCTATGTTCGGTAAGAGAGTTGGGAAGGCTGTTCGCGTTGTATGTTCTTGTCTCGGAAGATATTCTACTGCTATTCTCGAAGGCTTCCGCGGCCGGAGTTATGTGATGCTGGGCTATCCGGTTGGTGCTGCGTTTGGTCGTTGTAATTTGACGTGTATGGCAGCTCAAACGTCAAACGACACCAATTGGATAGTCCAGCATCATATTCAAATGTTGTTTACGACGAAAAATAATTGGCTGATGATTGGCATTGGTACACTTATGTTTTGTACCTTGTTAGTAGATACTTTATGAAAACGTATTCTGGGAGGACTTCAAGTTTGAGTTCTAAAGTTTGTGGTAAGGAATATGCTCATTAAGGATTAAAATTAAGTATCATCTATTATTCTCCGCACGTTTATCATTTTAATTAATATAAACGAGAAATCTTATAAGACAACCTGTGTAAATTGAGGAAGTGCATTCTACATTTTTGCGGTTGGGGAATTGTTGATGATTCCACAACGCCACTGCTCATTACTAGTAATTATCACAGCAGAGCAGCTATGCTTATCCAGAAGATAAATAAATTGCTCTTTTGGTTTCTCAGGTAAAATGAGCAATATAATTCGGAGCTATCTGAATAACATCTGGAAATATAAATGTATTTTCGTACCATTATAATTGAGTCCCTTCGTTCATTCTATTTTTGGGCGGACATGCGGTCCCTCATGACTGAGCGGACAACTGAGTTTCCAGTCAAGAGATGCAGTCAATTTCAATGGCTCTGTCGCTTTCGTTTTTGCAGGCCGGTTGCTCTTACCGAGATTTCCTTGCTTCACTGTCCATCCAAAACGAATGCTAGAATGACATTTTACCTAGTCATGGCTCAATATCTTTCTAAAATGTCCGGTGACATATAGATAAATGGGATGTGAAAATATTACGAAACATTCACCACAAATCAAATAAAACTTCCAACACTTTCGTGATTTAAAAGTATGACTTTTTTAGAAAATAAGTGTTTGCTCCATAAGACGTAATGAATTACACCATCAATTACAATCGCAAATATTTCATTTAAATGAAGGTATGTTTTTCAAGTTGAAATCACGAGAAGAACACTATATAAAACAGTACAAACTGCGTATGACCACGTGGAGGACAATAAACTAATTTACTCTCCGGAAGCAAGCAAGGGACCATCCCATCAATTCCGATCAAGGGCCCTAAGGCAGAGGCGGATTCAA
>NNCF01133521.1:161864-205603 GCA_002313205.1 Laupala kohalensis | reverse complement strand
ATATATATATATATATATGATTTAATTCTACCAACGCTAGTACTACCTGAAAGAGGAAATGATATTGCTTGCTCTATCGCGAACTACATTCTGCTACTAGCCACTATCATGATGTTGGTTGGAGTATCGCATACCCCCGTGGTGCTTATCGTACAGTCAGTTCCTCTGACCTCGAGATTGTTGAAGACGCGACGTGGCTGCGTGGCGTGCTGCTGTCGCGTGAACCCGAGGGAGGGCGTGGTTCGCTGTCAATCGTCCGAGTGTGTTGGCTTATCGCCACGCTGAGACGGCCAGCGCACCGGGAACAAATTGCTCGGAATGTTTTCGCGATGCAGTCTTTGCCGCTTACGATATTACATCCGTCAGAGCGACCAGGCTTAAGTACCCCGATAAACGCCGCAAAATTTTGAATTATTCGACTTCGAATTATTATGGACTTGAATGGAGAAAATGTGAGATTATGTTTTTTGGACGTCCTGACAATTTTGGACATTATCGGTTTCACGTAGCAAAACAACAGCAACCAAAAGATATCAACGCAATGATGCTAAGATTTTCATACCTTTGGTAATTTATGTTTTATTTTCATAATGTATTTTCATTCTAAGCAATTATGATGTTCGGGAAAGGGAGGGGGAGGGTGCCCGGGAGACTCAAACTCCCCCTTTAACTTCATGCCTCCTTGAAATGCGGCGCAGGCGCCAAATATCTCGTACCTTGTGATTTTGAAATAATTTACCGAAATTAGGCGCTTAATAATAGTTTCAACTTTTAAAGTAGAATTTAAGAAAAAAAGTTGATTTTTTTTGTTATTGAGAGAGAGAATTTTCCAAGTTCTTCGAGCACTTAACAGTTTTGTATGTAGTGTATTCAAATGAGTCAGTAGGCGTTTCATGTTTACGTTATGTTTAAGTTGTTTATAATCCTACTAAACTCTATTTGCTTCCACTTGTCCTTACTCTGTTTTAGTGACGTTCCGTTCTGCATAGTTTCTTACATTACGTGATGTAAAGGAAAATAATTTTCTGCGATTTGTTAATTAATTAAATAATACTCGTATATTTCGGGTGTTGTATCTGGCGAAATATATCTTGAAAATTTTGCTATTTTGTTTGTATCATGTTTGAATGATTTTGTGTGTATTTATATACGTAAGCGATTTTATTCACTAGTAGACTTCTCTATCGTATGAATCCATCGACTTATGAAAACTGAACTTGAGACTCATATTTTTTTTACGTCTGGAGTAGAGAGCTATTTCTGGTCAAGTCATGACGTCGTCACCTACTTCCCATACATCTGTTCCCGATACCATACTAAGAAATGTTTCGAAAAAGAGAGAAATAAAGGATGAAAACTGGGACTGTTTTACTTGATTGGTTTTTCTGACTCGCACTATTGAGAAATATGGGTCAATGAAAATCAAATCTCAGTGAGGTTCGGAATGAAAAAAAATTAAGAATGGAAAAGAACGTTACCAGAACCTGATCGTCATGTTATTTACTTCCAGTAACATATATTCACTGATTTGACGTATTCTCTTAACGAAAACGAAATAATTTTCTCTACAATAAAAACAGACTCGTTAATGTTAAACCCGTCGCCCGAAACTTTTCAAAATTATTTTCATTGAATATACTTGATTCTATCCGATTCAATTACAAATTATTTTCATACATGCTGTTGTTGTTTCTTACTTTTCATAATAGTTTATTTCTACCTATACTAAACATTGTCACGGTTGTGATCATTCTCTCTATAGCCCCATCCTGACCCGGGATTTCTCCAGTTTCCCTTCGAGTAAAGGCGAATTCATTTATAGGCCAATTAGGCTCGGGTGTAGGAGCGGGAGAGTCATTAATACTTATGTTATTATTGATTGATCTCAAAGTTGAGTGATTTTATGACGGGTTGAGAATTTATTTATTTTTTGTTAAACAACTTCTTTTAGAAATATTAAATTCACCACTGCCATAGAGCCCTTGATCGGAATTGACGGGATGGTCCCTTGTATGCTTCCGGAGAGTAAATTAGTTTATTGTCCCCCACGTGGTCATTTGCATTTCGAACTGCTCTTTCAACAATTAATTTATCTTTATAACTTTCTTTCAAATTAATTCAATTTAATATAGACTTTTTCTTTGGATATTAATCTGTTTTTGGAGTAAAATAAAAACGTTATTTCAAATTTCATTTTTCTGAAATATATTAAATATGAAACTTGGGTTGTAAAATCTACTTTATACCATTTTCTTCATCAGTACTGCCCACACGTACAATACCTACCCGTCGCGTCAGGAGGTAGAACACGTGTTCGTTGCTTCTCGAAGTATCCGCGTGGGCACACTGTCTTTTTTGCTCTCACTCCGAAAGAGATTACTGAAAGAGATCGCGCCTCACAGGCGTCATATGTCTTTCTTTCATCCTTATGTCACCGCTCGCTCCGGCGGTTCACAAGATGACGTCACTTCCCGCGCCCACTGCCCTCGACGGCGAATATCCGCGCAACACACGAGTTTGAATCAGCACCAGAAATCGAGAGATGCTTTAACGTAAGAACTAAGTTAATATAAATATTATAATTGTGCAACGACAAATCACGCTCAAAATTTTAAAATGTTGCATTCCTATTGTATTTCGTGTCACGCGAAGGAACTGATATTCAAGAGAATCACCTATTAGATTTTTTACCAAGGATGACTAGCACCAAAGTAGTTGTAATTTGAGGAAACGGATGAAGAGCGCACATACGAATTTTTCCGCGTACGTTTATAAAATTTGTTGAAGATTTTTTTCTTTCATTTTTTTAATATGCGTGGGGAAAGGGGAGTTTACGAAACATATTAAATCCTTTTGTATACGCACTGAATTAATTTTCTAAATTTTAGAGCTCTGAAGTATCCAAGATGATGCAAAATAAAACAACTCTTATATTATCAATAAGAAAAGTTATCACTATCACTAGTTTCCGAATTAGATTCCGAGTCGTATTGCTGACTTAACTCATGAATGTGAAATTCAATTTCTTTCAATCGTGTTTAGGTATATACGAATAACATGTCTGATTCTTAAGAATTGGGAACTTCGCTGAAATTTTTAGGGGAGAAATGAAATCAAAATGACAACGGTTTAATATCTCAAATTTTCCCCATCTCTTTAAATTTGTAACAATTTCTTGTGTCCACCGTATATTCTTCCGAATATTTACATCTTTCTCGGCCAAAAATATCACATTTCTAAAGCACATGTTCTGGCGTTGTGACAAATGCGTTGAATTTGGGAAACACTTCGCTTTCCTCAATGAAGTCCCGGAACAGGAAATGTCTGAAACCCTCATTGATTTAATATTCGCGCCGTCCGGCCGTCGGGAGGGTCTCGGTCGATGCCCGTCAACGCCCTCGCAGGGCTTAATTCTCATCTAGAAAGGAGATGGATGCTTACGTAATGGGAGTGGGACGCCATAATGGACTTTACATTGTCATGTTTGATTATCTTTTCTCTTAAGCAATGGTTTCCCAGTGGTACTTGGCAGCTAGTGCGAGATCTGTGGATCTAGACGGTGGGAACGGGGATGTGACAATAACTCGACTTATGGGTCGTGGAATACCCGTCAGTTTTTATCTTAATTTTTAATTTCATTTTATGCATGTCAGACAAACCAAAGTAGATATTTCTAGTCAAGGACTACTTCCCATACTTGAATTTCGCGAAACTTTGAAATCTACATCACAGATACTGAAGAACTTAGGAAATGAAGACTTTTTCACATCCTTGAAGTTCACTGGTGCGTTTTATATGGAGGGAAACGAATGACAGTACAATTAGATTTGTAAACATTTTTGTATTCTTAATACATACCATAAACTAACAGACAGTTTAATTAATAATTTAATTTGGCTCGGTAGTGCGAATGGCCAGCATGCGGTGGCTTACTCAGCGGTGGAAATCTTATACGTAAAAAAACAGAAAAGTTCAAGCAAATGAAAAAAGAAATATAAGTAATTAAGAGATCAAATAGGATTATCTTAACATAGTACTCAATTGTTTAATTCGATTCTAGCGAATGTCTCACAGTAATCAATGAGTGCGTACTAATCTTGTACATCCAACATTCTCACCTACAATGTCAAAACTCTCAAGCTCTTCAATCAGAAGAAGAATTCAGCGGAAGTTGACAATGAGAGACCTTATAGAAATGTCAAAAGCTTATAGAAATGGATGAGGAACGGATGTCTCGTCAAAATTGAATCTCATTCCTGAGGATCTATTATTTAATATTTCCTTTTCTTGTGGTGACACGGTGATGCAATTGCCCGAGTTTCAATGCCCATGCTTTGCGAAAGAGTGAGTATTTTCTTGCGGTGAGCTCATGGTTTCCCAGTTTCGCAACGATGACATCTATGACTGACAAAATGTCTAAATATATTAGAACCAAGAACTGTTGATTGAATAATTTTGGAAGTCAATGGTAAAACTCGACACTGATGACACGCTCTCACAGTTAAAATATCCATTACCCCCGTCAGTAAAGAAACATAAGTTGTAAGTAATTAAAGTAAACATTAAGTAGAACAAAAATCAGCGACAGATAAAAAAGTTGAGTCAGTTTACGTAATAAATGCAATAACAATTCATCAAATGGTGAGAAATAATACTACTGATGAATTACGTGGTCTGGCAACCCAACAAATTGGATGAAAATATCATTCGTTCTGATCACGAAGACGAAGAATTTCGGAGTTCGGCACACGTATTCTACAAGAGGGATCCGAGAAAACCAACCAGCTATTTCTTTCGAAATATATTTAAGTTGTTTTTTTAAATTTATGTCTTTCTTGGAGCTCAAAAACCATACGTGAAGGTTAAGTGCTTCGAGTACGTTAACTGTGGAACAAAATGATCGGCACATCGACGTTGTAGAAATTCCATTGAAATATTTTATGTTGTTGTTTTCCCCTAATTCAGACACTGCGAGGTTGTCAGCTCCGAAATTTGGTACGCGTGTTCTTCAGGGTTGGTCCCAGTGGACTTACAGACGATTGTTGGTCAATTCGATGTAGGTTTTTCTTGACTTAATTTTGAGCGCGTTTTGGTGTAACCAGCGCAACGACGAGACAGAAAGGATTAGAGCTTCGAAATTCGGTAGATGTGTTTTCTAAGATGAGTTCTACTGCTCGACCCGTCGATTTTGTCGAATTTCGTTTTTAAGATTTCTCTTACATCAATTGCGGTTTCGAAAGAATAGTTGGACAAAACTCACGCCCGCAAAGCAGTGGTGTTTCTGCTAGTAAAATATACTAGCTAAACCCGAGCGATTAAATCACACGGTGTATTCCAAGAGACTAACATCCTGTACTATAATGTGAAAGATTACTTTTCTTTAGCAAGAGTATGTTATTGACCGTGTAGAATATGACAGATACTAATTTCCCCATCAGTTAGTTGTAAGCAAGTTTCACTCGGTTTTATATTTAACAATAGTATTAACAATATTAAACTGGACGTCAGAAAAGTTATAAATAGTATATGATAATGCACTATGGAGCTTCACGTAGCTCACAGTCAATTCCCCACGAATTTTGTTTATTACTTAGCAGACGTGTCAATTGTTAGGACTCAAGTAGTCAAGAAAAATCCTTTTCAAATAAATGAGTCAAGTAGGTGGTTTTCTTGATGTAATATTTTAATGCTCTTAAGGAAAAGGTAAAAAAATGAAGCACGAAACCCCCGACATCTTTTAATTATGTAAAATACGATATTTCATTTGTGTGATTTGCTTCGCCTGGTTACGTAGAACAGGACCTGAGACATTTGCGTATGACTGTATATAATAATGACAAGAAGTATTTCAGTATGGATGTTCTTCAGTGCTCGCTGATATTCCGCGTGCATCCCTCTTCGTAAAAGGAGATTGCCAGCGGATGTGGCTGCGGTGACGTTCCCTTGAAGACGCTTCCTGTGCAAACACAGAACCCTATGACGTATTCGCACGTGGTTTCCGCTTTATCAATCTCTTTCTCTCCTGAACCGTGGTTGATGTGGTGTCTATAAAATAAATCTCAAAGAAGATGTTAGACGTAAAACTGATTCTTTAGGCAATTTCGCTGCTGGAAATATTGCTCGGTAGAACTACCTTATACAACATGGCGGATCCCAAGGAATTTGACTTGACTTTGTAAAATACAAAAACGAGCGCGTCCAACTCCTTAAATATCGTTTTCATTTGATTTACAATATCTTGAACTTGGTATGGTTCAGGATTTTTATATATAGCGCAATTTTATTCTGTACAGAAGTGTATTTCAAAAGAACCAGGCGAGTACAAGACTGAAAACAAAATAAATTTTTCCGCCGCCATAAATTCACATTCGTTGTCAGACATGACAATGCTGCTACTGGATGAAGACCCTAGATGTGAGCTCACTTGAAGACTGACGTGAGAAATATCATCACTGGTGGAAGAGGACCTCCCCCAACATTGCACCAATAAAACTATCGGCTCGCACAGACACTGTGTAGTTGCCTAGTAACGAAACGCATGTATCCGACCCAATATTAAACATTTCAATGCTATATTAAAAATTTCAAAACAATAATCAAAATAGCTTCAGCTCATAAATGCACAAAAAATATCACTTTTGGTTATTTGGACCTGTTCTTACGTTTATAGACAAATTATGACATTTTAATACTATAGAACTATAATTCATATTTGTTAACAAAAATGTTCAGTTTGGTCCGATAATTGTTTGCCCGATAAAAATAAATTATTAATATTCCATTCGATGTGCAAATATATTAAAGACTATCATTATAACATAAAGATTTATTTATTGTCTTTAATATATTTGCACATCGAATGGAATATTAATAGATAATATAGACAATCAGAGAGTGAGTAACGTAAAATTAAAAAAAAATATATAATATAAATTTTATAATTTAGGTTTCTCTCTACACAATGTTCCAATTTGGGTTTAAATCAATGTGAATGTTTTCTGTAAATGTATACTTGTGTGAATGGGTTACTTACCTTATTTGGTTCATTTGATATAAATATGACTGGAACACGCTTAGTATTGTTAGTAGATCATGTAAATAACCAAAAAAATGTTGAAAATTGATTTTTTTATTTGTTTAATTTGTCTTTTTATACTTAAAATTTTAATTGTACCAGGCTAATTCTTTTAAAAAATCCTAATAATACAGGATGTAAAATGTAAACAAATGAATTTCATGTCCTCTATTAATAAAACGGGTGATTCCTTGGAAGACGAAATTATCGGGGGAGGGAGGGTGCAAAGTTGACGAAGTTTTGTAGTTGCTAGAATTTTCTGTAACACTGCCTTAAGATGGACTGTGCAAACCTTAATTGTGTTATAGTTATACATCTTACAATAGTAAATACGGCAATTAAAAGAAATTTGTCCTTTTGTAAACAAGATAAATATTTTTACTTTCAAGGAATAATTTACAGTCACAAAACTGTAAAGTAATTCTCAATCTCCAATCCTAATTCCCCGCCGCGAAGTAAAATCCTGGGTACGTCATGTGTATCGCTACCCTTTCTATAGGGTGGGCAAACTGAAGCTGCCCCGGAACATATTTATAAGACTGACAACTCTCACTCACACAAACGAAATTACACGGTAAAAAACTCGGGCGCAGAATTGTGACAGTAACCGGTTGTTGCATTGACGTCACCTGTGCAGTTCTCCTGTTTATTAATGGTCAATTCCGCGTCAATATTACGATTCTTTTCCGGGCTAGTCTTGGTTTGCGCAACGTATATAAATTATATGGAAATAGTTACTTCACTTTCTACTGCATTTCGGTTTATCACACAAGTTTAGTTTTTCGGCCATAGATTATATTCCGTAGTTAAATTTGACTAGTGATTACTGTATGGACACCCCTAGGCTATGTTTGTTGCTAAACTACTCCCATCGAAACCCTAATCGTCTCTTCTTTGAGAGGCAGCAGGCGGATGCTGTAAGAGTCGGAGATCTCAAAGCTTCGTCCAAACGATCCCGCTATAGCGAACGCAATCACGACGGACACTAGTGCATCGTTCCCCTTTGATTAGGATTGATGCGCCCACTAAGGAGGAACAGGAAGTTGCGCGTCACATCACTAACAAGAGGCCAAGCGAAGCTATACTTAGACGAGACATGGGCGCGATGGGGTGTGTGTGACACGAATATACGTGGCAGTGACGACCAGTGGCGGATCAAGACCGAAATCAAGGGGGAGGGTTAAACGGAGAGCTTTTTTGTTTAAAAATTATAGTTTTAAAACACAAATTTTATAAACATTACCTTTAAATAAAATGCACCCAATAGATAATTAACAACCTGGTATTATTAATAACAATAACAATTATATTATTAATAACAATAACAATTATATTATTAATAACAATAACAATTATATTATTAATAACAATAACAATTATTAAATTGGTATCACTTTTACAAAGTCTGCCATTTATCAACTTCAATTGTATCTGTTAAGAGTTCAGGCATCCGCCACTGGTGACGACGATCCTTGGTTTGTTCCCGAACCTCGAACACTTACCAAGGAGGGAGGGGGAGTGCTTGGGAATTAAATCCCCCACCGAAACTTTTCATGTTGTATTGGCAATCTTGAGAAAATATAGTTAATTTAGCATTTGTTAACTAATTACGGAATGAATCAACCGTTGGAAAAAAAATTAAATCATCAATTAATTTTTTTCAAAAGTCTGGCCTCCTTCTACAAAAGTTCTAGCTCCGGGTTTGGCTATATCAATACCAAGACCAGTAAATTATGGGGTCACAACTCTCCATCTATTTTCTCCAGATTACAGTTTTAATAATGCCTAAATCTGAAAATTGTTTTAAAATGTGTAATCAGATTTGTGATAGAAATCACGTCGCAGGAATATCATCCAATCTAAAGTTCTAATGAATTCGTATTCAGACTCATGTTCAAGGAACCTAAGCTTGGAGTCTGGGAATAAAATCTCGGGTTTGCAGGGGCGAAGTCTCAAAACCCCCAGCGAGCGAAGTGAGTCTATTGAATGAGTTGAGATGAAGGAACAATAAAATCCCTGAAACATTCTAGGCTATAACAAACATTTCAATTTGAGATCATTTAATGTGTTTTCGAGATTTATAAAATGATTATTCTTATGTTCTCCATAGTTCCCCTTCACCCACACCCCCGTACGAGCTGCTCAAACATTATTCCAAACTTGTGGGGATTTCTTAATGCTTTGAGTACCCACCGTGTTCCTTAAATAAGTTTAGTATTTCCCCTCCATGCAGAGAACCTGTCTCTCATCCTCTTCGCGGGTACTAATATAAACCCGATCTTCTGGATCTTCAGATGACGTCCGGTTTTCCTCTTGAAGCATGGCATACGAAACCGCTGCTTCGAGTATTAAAGAGAGCAGAACTACATCTGGAATTAACTATAGCAAGTCCTACATCCATATTTATCATCGTGACACATTTTTCTGTATTTGTAGGTACTTGTAGGTATTTATGTCTATATATTGACATGATTGATACAGTAGAACATCACGAAGGTCTTGAAAGCATCGAGGTGGAGCGTATTAAAAGTAAGAAATAATTTTTCTGTATTTGTAGGTACTTGTAGGTATTTATGTCTATGTATTGACATGATTGATACAGTAGAACATCACGAAGGTCTAGAAAGCATCGAGGTGGAGCGTATTAAAAGTAAAAAATAGATTTCGAATACATGTGGCCTAGGGACTGCAATATCAATTATTCTGTTATCATTGTTCTCGAATTTTGAGTGACTTTAAGATATAGTTTATTTTGAGAATAATAAATTGATAAAAGTTCGTAATTGTTAAATAATCGTTGTTTTATTATTCATCTATACATCAATGTAAAACTAAGTTCGAGTATCTGTGGGGATCGGGCACATGGCGCAAAAAACGGGTTAGCCAAAAGCTTTGAAATTTTGCACACGTGTTGACATAAGGGGTCCGGGAGAATGAAACAATTTTTTAACTTCATTTTCAGTTTTTTAAATTAAATTTTAAACATTATTAGAAAAAGCTGCGGCGTGCAGAAACACTAAGAAAAGACCCACAGCTTCATAATGTGACATACATTCTCCAGTGTAGGTCCCTGCTCCTCAGAACGATTTTTTGGAAATTCGAAATAGATTTGTCTTTTTTATTTTCAAACATTTTTTGCCAGTCGCGCATCGATGAGATAGAAAGACTTAAGAGCTTCAAATTTGTTACAGGCGTCCTTCGTGGAGGGTCCTAGTGCACTGCGGAGCGATATTTTCGAAATTCTAATTATATTTTTCTGTATTTACATTTAAAATTGTTTTTTTTTGGTGTTCGTGGAGTGATGAGTTTACAGATTCGATTTCTATGGTGTATCCATGAGCACTACCAAGTGATTTTCGCGAAATTCGTTTTTTTTTAATACATCATTGGAAATTTCGAAACTAAAGCTGTACAAGAAACGATACTTTCACGCTAGCAAGGCAGCGGGTTCAGCTGGTGTAAAATAAAATCTCTTTCATTCTCCTTGTTATGTTCTTTTGAGCCACGCTTCTTCTAGCCGTCTGAGTTTTCTCCAGCGTCCCTGCCTCGGTGAGGCCGACGCAGAACTACTCGTACTATCTTATCTTGCCGTTTCATCTTTCCAAATATGCCCTGTTCACTTGACTTCTTTTTCTCCCACGCTGATTTCTATCGTATCTTGTCATTGCCTCTATTCAGTCCTTGCAAGTATTATTTAATCTTACAAAACATGTAGACCGATACTTTATGTTTGTTCAATTTAATGGAATAAATAAAGCTACTTTAAATGTCACCATATTAATATTTACGAATAGTTACCTTTTTGAAATAAGATGTAGGGATGATAAGATGATTTCAGAAGGGAAGCTATATTAAATATTAAAAAAACTGACACAATTTTTTCAGAGTAGTTAAAAAAGAGTGGATCTAAGAAAGTAAATTTTTATAACATTTTTGTTCTGGAATCGGTAAACCTCACATGCGCTATCTGTCAGAACCTCTCATTTTGGCAACGAGTGTCACCCTGTGTCCAAGTGCGTGATGTGACTCCTCTCAACGTAAGCACGTGGAACGCGATGAGTCATTGAGGAGTCGGTCGCGCCGTGCAGAGCAAGGCTCATATCGCGAATCGCGTTGAGCACATGTTAAATAAGCATGTCGAACGACCGGATAATCGTATTCTCTCTGGATTTTACCATCGCATCCTACAAGGGAGCGCTTAACTAAGTCTCTACTTCCACAATAGATTCTTCTTAAATGTTTCAACCTTATTAACAAGCAGACATGGCATGAACTAAAGAAAATATATTCGGGGTGTGTGGTCAAGGTAGACGCATTTTTTTGGGGGAAAGGGATATTTCACGTATTTATCAGGGTGGTTCTAAAAATAATTTGAAATTTGAACGAGGCACTCTCCGATTTGGTTTTATGTCTTAAAATAAAGCTTCTATAAAAATTCCAGTTAAAAAAAAGTTTTGGGGATCGCTATCAAATTTTAGAATTTCAAAATTTTTGAAGCTCAGTATCGACCCCTAAAACATTTCTAAATTCTCAAATGTTTATGGAAGCCTTATCTTAAAACAAAACAAAGTTGGACGGTACAACTTTCAAAAGTTGATTTTTTACGAACCACCCTAATATGTATTCATGGAGCCTCGCATGAACCCTCGTTCTTTAAACTTGTCTTAGCTGACGATGCGGTGTCATCTCACAGATAAAGTTCCCGACGATAGGCAATGAGACAACTAGAGAAAAGGAAACACCTAACAGTCAAATTAAAAATAGCTTCAATCAATCGAATTGTTTTTGATGTTATAAGCATAATGATCACTTTATTTTGTGTAATTATAATCCTAAATAACTATTGGCTGTGCTTGCGCTATATTGTTGATCGCTCCCAACAGCTTAGCCGCTTTACCATGCGACCTTCCCACTACTTCACTTTCCATTAATTTCTGCAGCTGACTGGCTGAACTTATTAATTCATTACAAATAAGGGGTTCATCGGAGAGAAAAATGTTTAGCAATTTTGTGTTCACATTATTTTTTCTCT
This sequence comes from Laupala kohalensis, assembly GCA_002313205.1. Taxonomy (NCBI): domain Eukaryota; kingdom Metazoa; phylum Arthropoda; class Insecta; order Orthoptera; family Trigonidiidae; genus Laupala; species Laupala kohalensis. The sequence goes on along the minus strand of NNCF01133521.1, from coordinate 193,496 downwards.
ATCCCTAGAAGGATTCTACGTCAGTTTAAGAACATTCTGTGTAGACCAATTTTAGATCCAAAATTTGTACATTTACCCGTATCTGTTACATGTAATGGTTAAAAATGCATTAATATTTTGGATTTTATCAATATTATTTTGATAATGTCAATTTCATATCGTACTACGGACATATTATAGTTTTATGACGTGTGCAAATTATTTTCTGTGGATGCGTCATCTACTGACGACATTCTTGTTTCTGTCTGTATAAAGCCGCGCCCCTTCGTTCGACATCCTACAATCCGAACATACATCGCCGCATTTCCTCGTTGACTTTCGTCATTCCCACCACAAGAATATGAAACTTCCTCTGTCTTAAAAATTATGCACACATTGATACTGATTATCCGCTCTGTCATTTTAGTATTTGTAGCGCATTCCTGTGAGGGTTTAAATCATCCGTACAAGGAGTTGCTTGAAGTGGAAGAGGCGTGTACAGAGGCCAGGGCATGGGAAGATATTCTAAATCCTTTAATCAGCGTTTTTCTTCTTATAAAAAAAAGATCCTTCTGTGAAATATTCTTTAAAATTTAAGAAAATATGAAATTACAATACGCTTCGACATTTATTGTTAAATAAATTGCAACGCTGAAATATATTTATCGATTTTACTATTTACTTACCGGAAATTTTTGTGTTATAAAAACATTGTAAAACTTGGAATAAAGAACTTATATATAACTTTGTATATAAAGTATAATTTAAATATCTAATTTTTAGAATTTTGTGAAGCCCTCAAGAACTTGGAGCCCACGCAAGGTCCGTCAGTGTCCCATGTCCGTGCGTAGAACCTGTTGTGTATCGAGGTTCCTCAGTGTTCAAGGTCTTGTGTTGACCAACTATTTAGTTACATGTACTACCCTAGCTACGAGCATCAGTGGTAGCGAACTGCTGAGCTCACTGATGTACGCTGATGCGTGGGAGAGCGCAGGTTGGTTCCCCTGCTAGACGAAATGGGGCAAGGTTTTCAGCTTGAATTCTCCTAACCTATTCCAAACCAGAATCGGTTCGGTACCTTGCGTTCCTCGGCAACTCAACATCATTCCCGCGCAGTCCCCCAACAAAATCACATGGTTCGGTGGAAAGGCAACCTTCGTGGCCTGAAATTCGCCGTAAGTCATAAAATATGTGAGTGAATTAATGAATGACCTCCCTAGCGTAAATCAGGAACTAATATCGAAATACTACTCATAAAATAATTTCTTACTTTCTTTCACGCGAAATATTTCACAGCACACGGATTTGAGAAACAATGGACATTCCAGATTTCATTGTTTAATTGTTTTAAGGCTCAAACTTCATTTTTTGCGCAACAAATTGGGAATAAATTGTGGTCTGGATCCGGGCGTGGTTATGAAGTGTACTCCAGAGTAATACTCACTTCTCTGACGCTTTCGACTAAAGAAGAGAATGTCTCTAATAGAACGTATTTCGGGGAGACGTGTCCTCAACCCTTTGTCTATTCATCAGACACAGTTCTCTCTTTTTCTTTAATAAATCAAAATTTAGCTTCTAGCCCATTTACGATTTCTAGAACCTGTAAAACTACTTTTGTAATTCTAAATTTGTATTCTGGTCGATCAAGACAAGAATATAAGTTTAAAATTCGCCATCATTTGTACCAATTATTAATTGCTAATTTGTAATTTGTACTACCAATAATTAATTAGGAATTAAATTCACATTTATTAGAAATAGTTGTGAAACATTTGAAAGTTATCTAAAATCTTGTGAATAAGCCAATGGTGGTAAGAGAACGAAACACTCGGATAAACGATAGGTCCATTGGTTTTTCCTTGCGTGAGGTCGTGTCTAAGGGATTAGGTAGTAAGAGCGAGCCCACAAGGCGCCGATCAAGCACGTTACACTTTAAAATAGTCATTATAAAAGTATTCATGAATTATGATGTCATCGCAAAAACTTCTAACCATTTATTTCACCGTTTAAATTGAAACAATGTATTTTAATTGGTCTCCTGTTTGACTAGAGTTCTCTAGTCTTGCGACAGTTTTCGATGAATAACTTCCTTTGGTCGTATTGTCCTTATAGACAGGCGAATTTCGTACCGTTTTTTCTGTACTAAATTTGTTACACACTGTATCGATTCCATTAAAAATTAAATTGAAATTAATCTCAAAACCGTTCCACCAGCGACTTTATCCATAAGAATCAGTACACCTTCAAGGTAGTGTTATTCAAATATTATCCCCGAAAGATTCAATTTTTTATTATTCGGATTAATAGATAATAGTAGTTTATTCTTTCATTTTTCAAATACATTCACCAGATTATCCATACTACATTAAATCCTGGCCCGAGTTTTTCTCCGGTTTTCCTCCGGGTAGTGGCGGATTTTCCGTAGGGAAATTCATTTAATACTTTGTTATTACTAATCTCGAATTTTCATTGCACGTTACATCTATGATTCATTTTGGAATAATAAATAGATAAAATTTTGTAAGTATTTTGTAAGTTTTCAATCCGCCACTGCCCTTGGGCCGAGGACCGGAATTGATGGGATAGTCCCTTGCTTGCATCCGGAGAGAATCTAATTATTCCCCATGCGGTCATGCGCAGTTCGTAACTGCTTTTTTGACAATAAAGTTCATATGTTTATTTACAAATTACACAAATCATATTTTATCACCTTATGCTTTCTCCCTTATGCGTTTCAGCGCATCCCCACTGGTTCTCGGGCCATCTCCGTGGCGACGTGGTCCGCGGATGAGGTCACGGCCACGCCCTTCTCCGGAGAGATGCGTAACGTCCTCCCTCACCCCCGCAGCCTCTGCGTCTTCGCATGGGTTCAGCGACCATGTCCCTCCTCGCTCAATGGAATCTACCCCCACCCACCCACTCTCGGGTTGCCGTGGGCTGTCTTGGCACAGAAAACAGATCATCCGACATGACGTGAATCAGGTTCATTGCGAAGGGTAGGAACATCCGGTTCACAAGTACCGGTTTTGAAAGAGTATGAATAATGGAAAAGAGTCTGAATAAGTTTCCTCGGGTAGAGTTTACCCCTCCCAAGAAATATATTCTCTTTCCTGGATTCGTTCAGGGATTTGATAAAATATCAAGATAAATAGAACACTCCACACAATTTTATGACATTTATTGTAATCGGTTTATAAAAGAATTTTCGTGTTAATATCAACATTACAATTGGTTGTTTTTGCTGTCACATGGATTTACACGAATCGACGAGAAACTACATCAAAATTAACTTTTCATTACTTACGTAATTTTAAAATATTTGCCAATGAAATACTTGGACGTTACCAAAGAGAATAAAGGGGAATAAAATCTTATATACAAACGGTCAGTCACCATATCAAAGTCAATGCTCCTTAAAGTTAGCATCAATTTGGAACGTATTTAAATAGGACTGTCTTGACCATCTCCCGGTTGTTGCAAAGTGTGTATTGTTATTCAGCAAGATTTAGGTCTCGTACGCAACTACATAAAAAGTGTAACATCTAAGCATGAATCAGACTACTGATATCAAATGCAGGTATGGAGTTGGTGGACAACAATGATGATTCCTACAGATTAATAACGTGCAGAATCCTCATAGTTGAATATAATTATTTCCCTAAAATGCGGAATAAAACGTATCTATGAAAAAGAAGTTTTTATCAGATGAGTGGAATGTTCAAAATATCATAAAGCCTCTGCATCAAGACGCTTTTTTTCAGTTTACCTCTCCCGGAAGACTTAAGAAATTCTTTATTCTAGAGCAATGACTCGATTGACCGATGCATGAAATAAAGCGAAAAAGTATAAAATTATTGTGGGAATAATTTTAAATTTGAACGTGCTTCATTTGTTTAAATCTCTTCGTACATGGATTGGTAATTTTAGTTCAAAAGATTACAAGAAATTGATGGTCAAATAGAAATCAATGGAACGGTTTACACACGGTATAAAAACAGAATCAACATGAGATGTGGGATAGTATACTATACGGGGAGGAACGAGCAATTTTGAAAACAAAAGGAGATTTTGAACTTGGGGGTGCAAACAAGAAAATTGCTACAAGAGACACACAAGACATATAGAGATGACGTCAGCCAGATATGATAAATAAGAGATAAATTAAAAAAGGAACAACAAAGGACGAAGGACACGACAAAGCGGATAGTAGATTTAGCGTCCACTTCCCCGTGGCATCCCGCTTCTCTGGGAACACTGGTATAGTCGGTGGTCAAGAGATTCTATAAGGGAATTAAATACAAAATAGACTTGTAATGACACAGTTCTCAGACAAGCCGTGATTGTAGCCGTGATTAAATAAAATAAATAAAACTAAATATTCATGGATTGATTCTGACGGAAAGAGGAGGAATCGGATTCTACAGGAAGAGGACATAGACTCGGTGACGTAGGACGAACTGGAAGCTGTAATGAGATGATAATGAGGAGGAAAAGTCCGGGATATGACAGAATAATAGAGATAATAAAGGACGTAGACAGGAATAGGTTAAGCATTAAAGAAAATAATCTACAAATCCTGCGACATTTGTACTGTCCAGTATCATAGAAAAATAGGAGTGAAATATATCTTTAAAAGTGAAGAAAAGTATCCTTCAAAAATAGAGCCGTACAGACCAATTACACTAACGATGAGGAGAATGTAAGTCCAGGATTACCTGTTTAATATACGTACGCTCATCGTACTTGCAGGACAGGATGGACATGTGTCTGTACAAATAGGAGGAAAAAGGTATATAAGGGAAAGAAAGGTAGGATGTCCGCGAAGTTCAACACCATGTTCAGTGCTCTAAAATATTTTAAACATTTTACTTGGAGTTCTAGAAGAAAAAAGAATAGAAAGCGTGGCATATACTGATGTAGTCAAATGATAGAAAGAGAACAAGTGACATGGAAACGAAGTCCTAAATTACAGTGTTGCGCCAAGTGAGATTGCATTTGACTATGTCAACAGAAAATGTTAAAAGGATGGAGTGTTCCATAAAAGAATGGGATGTTCCTTATTCAGCATAACATACAAGAATCTGGTGGCGATGTATAAGATGAGCTATGTGTAGTCATGTAGGGTGCTCTGGATGAAGAAGATAACTAGTATAGTAGATGGTAGATGCTGTGCCCGTCTCATCACAATCAAGGAGGGGTAACATGTAAAAACACGTTAATATAAAAGGAAAATAATCACAAGCGAACACTATAATGACAAGTCTAGGGATAGGGTGATCATGGTTTTGAAGTATTAATATAATAGATGTATTACACTTTATGTAGTAAAATTTGAGTATAAATAATTTTCAAAGAAAAATTGTTTGTGGTTTAATATGTTGTAACTAATTTTTCTTGTCTGAATATCTATGAAATGTCACTTGGGGAAAATCGTTTTATCTTTTTATTTGGGCAGGTTTAAGTAGCGATCTGCAACCATTTTCGCATGACTATACAAGGCCAATTTCTGAAGAACATTATGCTTCAAATTATCAAGTGCATATTATATTTCTTGGTTTTTATGGGGAGGGACTTTACAGCTCGTCAAGGTCATTAGAGCCCATGCAGGTGGGAGAAAATGCAATTTCGCACCATAGAGAACAGTCGTAGTGGTCCTTCCCCATGTGTGGGACTCGGCTAATATCTCGACCATACCCACTAAAAATTCCTTCTAAATTCAAAAAATATCTAAATGCAAAGATGAGAGAAAATAAAAGTAGACATTACATTGCCCAATACATTATATTAAAAATGAAAAAAAAAATGATTTTCAAATTACGGAAAGGAAGGATAAAAGGAAAGAAGACAGTGAAGGGAAGAAGAATGAAGATTAAAAGTCTCCCGGGAACTTGTGGGAGGAGTCCCGACCTACTTATAAAATTCAATAGTTTATTAACATCATCTGTTTCATTTCCTAGAATTGTTGGTAAATCTGCAGCCAGACCAATTTGTCTCTGTATTCTCGTGTATTTCCGCAATCAGTTAGTAGGTGACGCACTGTCAGACAAGAGCTACACTCCTCACAAACGGGTCTATCATCAAGTAATAAGAGATACCCATGAGTGAGAGGACAATGTCCTATGCGCAGGCGGGTTAGCAAGACCTCGTCGCGCCTGGCTGAACTACAGGAACTGCTCCATGACTTAACAGAGGATTTTAAAGTCGGAGCTTATTCCCTTCAACAGCCAACCATTCATTGTTCCATTCACTCAGAATCCTGGTCTTGATGGAATTTAGGAGATCCCTTTTTGGAATCGTAAAGAAATTCATGCGATTCTTGAGGCAGTCCGCATTTGCGGAAACGTCTGCTTCCTTATTTCCTCTGATTCCCACGTGTCCGGGAATCCAGCGAAACATTATGTTCTTTGCCTCATTTTGGAGGGAGGAAAGCACATCTTGGATGTTCTGGATCAGGCTTAAAGTTGTTTGTAAAATGCCATGACGCCAAGTAGTATCGTAACCCTTCTTGATGTCAAAGAATATTCCAACGACATGTTGTCGTCGGGTGAAGGCATCTTGAATTGCTGTTTCCAGGAGAAGTAAGTTGTGCAGGTTTGAATGGATATTCCAGAAACCACACTGAGATCGACTCAGCAGGTTATGCCTTTCAAGATACCACACGAGACGTCGGTTGATAATTCTACCGACGGTTGATAGTTTTACCGACGCAACTCGTCAAGGCGATACTTCGATATCTACTCATAGCCATTTTGTCCTTTCCTGGTTTTAGTAGAAGGATAAGCGTTGCTTCCTTCCAGAATTTATGGAATACTCCCTCAGACCATGAAAGATTAAAGATATCCAGAAGATATTCTTTCGATTCTAGACAGAGTTGTTTGTGCATTTCATAGTGAATGGAATCAGAGCCAGGAGCAGTGTCGTGCGCTGACTCAAGTTCCCACATAGAAAAGGGGGAATTGTAGGGTTTACAGTTGGTGGAAAGAAAGTCAAGGGATGTGCTCTCTGCCATTTCCCTTTTCCTCGCGTAATCAGGATCACAGATTGCTGTAGATGTTTGATCAGCAAAGTATTTTGCCATCACTGTTGCAATTTCTCTGTTGTTGGTGAGAACCCGACCCTGATACACGAGTCCCGATATTGGGACTCGAGAATTCATTCCAGATATCTTGCAGATTGACTCTCATACTTTAGTGGATGATGTTGTTCTCTTAATGGTATTTAGAAACTCTTTCAAGGAGGTGGATCTGGATTCTTTGATGGTTCTACGCGTTTTTTTCCAGCAATCCAGTATGCGGCGAGGTTTTCCGGAGATGGACTACCCTTAAATTTCCGCAACGCTCTTCGCCTCTCCCGAATGGCGCACTGACATGCGTCGTTCCACCATGGGACACGAGGTCTTCGCGGAAACAGATATTTTCGGAATAGATTCATTAGCTGTGATATGAATAACATGGGTCAGATGGTCGACCTTTCTTAATTTTTTTCTGTAAAGAAAGCCTTTTGCATAAAAGACTTAAGTACCGTTTTTATTACACTTTTTGTGGCACAAACCAGTCATCTTGAGCTGGGTTCTCCGTTATGGGAACAAGGCGGGAAAATTACCAGTTTAGTCTTCCGACCAGTGACAGCTCCAGTGACAGTTGCCAAGTGCTTCACCGTTGGGACTCTAAATGTTCATAATGAAATTCACATGGTGTGCAGGGAAAGTTGCTAATAGAGACGCAACGCACAGTATGGTGTGATGGACTGCGTGAGATAACTGTGTCAGTTGTAATACATGGATCAGTTCACGTTTTTTACACCATGTTTCGTTTTTTATTTTTTTCCACACCAAATTTCAGAGCACTGAGAGAACTGGTTTAGATTTGAGATCCAAATTGATATGGACGAACGGATTTCTCCAAGCCTTTGAGTGTGACATCCCGTACTTTAGAGGCGAAATCCCAACCTTATTGTATCCAAAGGTGTGGTATATTCCTTTCCTTTCTTTGAATTTGTATCTCACCTCCAATCTTTGTATCTCACATGAATGGTGTTTTCTCTGTTTGGAAATTTTTCGTCTCTGAAAAAAAGGTTCGGTAGCTATGCGCAGTCAGATTTGATTTCGGTGCTCCCCGCTCAAAATTTTATCACTTCACAGTAATTGTAATCTCTCTGTACATATTTTTGCATTCCTCACATCCATGCATCTCACGACATGCACTCCCTCTTTCTCCTTCTTAAGTTTGTATCCGATTTCGAAGTATATGTTGTTACAATTCTTTAAACATCATTTTCACTCTGTAGCTCACATTATGAATTAATACGCAAGAAAAAAAAATTATTTTCTGTGTTAATACATTTTTATTACATATATCTTGTCATCATTGTTTGTTATTGGATCTCATCTTTCATTGATGATGAATAAATATTTTTAAAAAAATTTGGCATATCCTATAGAAAGGCGTTTAATGTCTTATAATTGTGCTACTGATTTTAAATCAAACTGTTATTGTGCCAAAAGCCAACAATGTTCTTAGAAACACACTGCTACATAAAACTGTTCCTGCTACATTAGTCTTTATTTATGAATTCGTTCGAGTGTTATTTTGGGAACGTTTTTTCACATATCTCATGACACGGAGACGAGGAGAACTGTCAGAACAGGGTTTTCCAGACCTAGTGCTTACGATAATTAAATAAATAATTAAAAACTTACGACTTTTTATGGACGAATAATATTTGTATTTTTTGAGAAGAGCTCACTACGTTTCGACGCGGTTTTACGCCGTCGTCATGTGATCAAGTATAACAATAAACATAACAACAGGACAAATGAACATGAACTTGATCACCTGACGACGGCGTAAATCCACGTGAAAAGGAATTAAGCTATTCACAAAAAATAAAAATATTTGTCCATAAAGAGTCGTAAGTTTTTATTTATTTATTTATTTAATTAGATTACATAGTTGACGTTAATAATAGTAGAACCAGTGTGTAAGATCAGAAGAGGTGAACTCAATACTCTTGGTGTACGATTTCACACCCTTGCTCTTCACAAAACGTTCTGGTACGTACACACAATTGAATACGAGTATACCTTTGCAATGGTTGTTGCAGTACAGTTTTAATTGCATTTGTTTTAACTCTATTTGACTATTGAGGGGGAAAGTCGTGAAACCTGTTGCATCATTCAAGAACAGAGAGTAAAGTCATACTTTATTTGTTACACATATGTCGAAATATAACGTAGTGCAAATTAATATTTATATTTACAATCAGGTGTGGATTAAAACCGAAATGGTTTTGGAACATAGGAGATCATAGCATCGCCCACTATGAAAGCGGTTATAAAATCAAATGTATTAAAACATGAGAAAACTAAATACAAAGATAAAACTACTGGGAGAGAAAAGTCATTTCGATATGATGTAATAGAAAAATCGTCTTAATTTTGTATAAATATTACTCGTAATATTCGTAACATAGTGCATCCGATCACATAAACTCATTTTGTAACAGTACAAGTTTCATATCTTCCTTATATGCATTTACTTAAAAACAACAAACTATTTCGTTGAGAACACCACCACCTCATTACAGCTTTTACAATCGTTGATACCACATCTTCTCGCCTAACATAATGTGAGTCTATTATTAACACCTAGACGCCAAGATCGTGGGAATCGTCGATCGCCATTTTGTCCGCTTCGTTGGCTACACCGTCCTTCACTCTTTCTTCTGATATCCTCAAGTCCAGGTGCACTCCACCGGACGAATCGGCCTTCGCCTTGAAACTTCGCTCGAGTGATCGCGAGAGAGGGGGACACATTTGCTCTCATTTACCAAATGGAACAAGAGAAGTCGACGCTTCAATTTTTTGTTACGTCCAGACAGCGCTCTTTGTATGCTAGTATTGGTAGACGGGTAAAAATAACTATAATCTGGATTTCTTAAACGGAAATTAAATGGCAGGATATCTTATTGATCCCATGAGAAGAATGAAATATCAGTGTCGGTGAATTTGAGGATAAGTGAGGTTTTGCGCAGTCTCTTGTAAGTGCGAAGGGGCTTTATACGTATTAGTGTCCCACGCAGTAATATTTTGTGGATACTAGTGTTCAAATCAGGACGGTGAAGCATCTCCTTGATCCTGAAACATAATACAAAACTAATTAGTTTTGAAATACAAGTTTTAAAGTTTTCTACTTGAATCCCGTATTTTCACTGTTTCGTTATAGAAATATTATGAATGATCATGCAGAATCATTCGTGGACAGCNCTCTAGAACTTCACTAACTTGAAATGATGTTTCAAATCGCAAAAATTAAAAGTGTTCGGGAAGTCGGCAGGCATAAAAAGTTTATATTTCATCGACAGTTACATTTGTTCACAAGAGATTTTTTTTACGATTTCGCTATAGATCTAGGAAAGAACACACCAACAAAGATGTCGATAATTCATAATTTAACCCGAGCCCCCTAAATCAGTGGTCCTGAGTATATTTTACAATTTCCTACAAAAATATCAATGAGAAAAGTATTAAAGGATTTGTGAAAGCATACCATTCACGTAAACAACTTGCCATTACCGAGTAAGGTAAGGGAATCTTAACTATATAGCGTTCTGATTTTTATTCGCTGTTTCTTAGTTGTTTGTGAAACCGATACTTATCAGGATATCAAAGAAAACATTAACCTGCACAAGTTTCTCCATTGAATCCCCTACTAATTTATTGTCAAATAATTCAAAATTTTGCTGCGTAAAGCTATTATAAGCACTGGATAGGAAAGTTCGTCGGCACTGGTAGACAATGGTTCAAACTATAATTTGTAATATTTTGAGGATACTTTAGCGAGTACGCTTTGATGGATGTAATACCTTAATGACGTCAACTCGTTACTGTCCAAAAAAAATTACATCGTAAACAAAAAAATTTCATCCATATTTTCTCGTTAGTGATAAACAAATTCGGATCTATGTTCTCTAAAAAGTCAGAAAATATTCACCAAAANTTTCATCCTTATTTTCTCGTTAGTGATAAACAAATTCGGATCTATGTTCTCTAAAAAGTCAGAAAATATTCACCAAAACATTCAAAATATGTGCTAAAAAGTCCAAAATGCGCATAAAAATACAATTAGATGAATCAAAAATTTCGAAATATTAGTTAAAGAAACAAGTTGTATGTATCCACTTATTACTAAGAAAAGTGAAAATATGTAAATTGGATTAGTTAAATAATACCACTGAGCTCATTCACACAGAATAAGCCATATTTCACTAATAAAAATGTAAATTTTAATTGATTCCAGTAATGTGAACGAAAAATTACAAAGTTCAAACAAAAATCTTAAAAACTATGCATTTATATGCACTATTAAATTAAAGTCAAATAGTAACACAAAGTTAAAATGCTAGAAATCGATTTCTCAAACTCATAGAAAGTCAGGAAAAAATATGCGAAATCGGAGCCTTGGTGATAAACAACCTGTCGACACCAGACGTATTCCTAGAGCTATTACATTGGTCAGATCCAGACTGCTGAAGGCTCCCGACAGCTGCCCTGTGGTGTCGTATCGCACCGGAGGCATGGAGGCGCTGCTGTTCAAGACGCCCACCACAAGACGCGGCTGCAGCAACCGAGTGGATGTTCTCTCAGTCAGGAGCGCCGCCGCACCTGACAGCCAGCTCGTTGTGTCGTATCTGCAGATTTGTTTTCTTTTTATTTACAAACAACACCAAAATCAATTGAGTCCAACTCTGAGAGAATTGTCTTACCCAGTTATGGGATTAACATTAAGAGGACGTTGCGGTTTTTATCCAAATCTTTGGATGTGACATACCAACCTGAGGATGTGACATACCAACATGAGGATGTGGCATACCAACCTGAGGATGTGGCATACCAACCTTAGATTATCCGATGTAGATTCAAGTTTTGGAGAAAACCTTTCCTTCCTCTTAATTTGAATCTCAAATCCAATCCTCAGGTACTCATGACTACAGTGTTTTCTCAGTGTTCTACTCTCACCGTTAAGATATCAAATTTAAAAAATCGGATTCAACACCTTCCTAATTTGTTTTTGTTTACATATTTTTACAATTACGCCCGACGTCCGATTCTCAAAGGTAAGGAGATGACGCTTTTGGCATCTCCATCTGACAATTTTTTTTCGTCTGACTTAAATGGAAATAAGAATGAGAAGTTTTGTTTTTGACCCAAAAAATCGAGCCTTAAGGCGGCCTTCAATTATTATAGATGAATTACATTTTCAATATAAAACAATAAAAATTGAAAAGACATCACCGAATAAATAATTGGTCATGTTTTGGACTCAGAGGAAGGGCAATACATAGATAAATTATTAATGACTGTTAATTGTCGATAAATAATAGTTAATAGAAATAATAATAAATAAATTATAGCAATTGAAGAAAGTTTAGTATTGTGCGATAAAACCATACATTGTTGAAATACTTTTAGGAGCTACTTACGAGTTGGCTACTGCCAAATAACCACAGAATAAATTTGTATTGAAATATTTTTGTATTTTATGTACTATATAAGTCGTCTGATTTGGGGGAAGGATGGAAGATTTAGAATAGTTGGAAGAAGGAGTAGAAAAGGAGACACTAAATTCAAATTCTGCCCCAGATCCGCTAAAGTCTCTCGGCGACCCGAAGCGTGAATGATGTATTTTCACTGACCCACGCCAACTCTACCTAGAAAAGTGTATCGGTATCGTCATCTCTCTTGTCTTACCGGATAGGTGGGTTAGCCTGGCGACCAGGTTCCAGCGGCCCTCCAGGAGCCGACGGCGTGAGTTCGTTCCCTGCGGCCACGGGGAGGCTGCTGAGGTTGGGGCTATTGGACTCAGGACTTCCCGCTCGCTCCTCCGCTGCCACCTGCGCAGTCGTCGACTCTGCGGTCGAACTCGATATCTCGGACAGGTTTCGAGTGTCGTCCCTCAGAGGAATTGCATGCAAATGAGATTCAGACGGTGATGATTCGATACGTTCATCCCGATTCATATTTTTATTTGCTGGTCGTTTCTTTCGGATTGAGCTTAATATTCATTACTTCGAGTGACAGAAGTGGAATGTCGATATTCTCTTGGTCTCAATCAAATTCTGTCTTCTTAGCGTAGTAAAGAGATTTCTATATAGAATGATTTTGGAGTAATTCCTCTGAAACAAAATTAAAGCATAAAACAACGAAAAATACGTAATGCAACTGAATGACTTTTCCCCATCAGTTTCAAAATCTTCATTTTTACTTCGTTCTAAAGACATAGAAATCTCTTAGATTGCGGTAAACCTCACCGCCAGGTAAGGTAAGCGCATGAACGCGCTAAGCTCAAGGTCCCGAGTTCGAATCTCGGTCCCGTCTCCCATTTTCATTCAACATAACATAATTAATCGTTCTAAAGAATTAATAGTTCAATATAAATATTTTGTAGAACATTACTATCGATTATTTGTCAAATTTTCCCACTCATGTGTTGAAGTTCATCTTTCATTGGCAGTATTCACATCAATTATACATTTGATTGATGCGTAAAACGATTCAAATATGTTTTATTTTGTTTTGTTTGACGAAGGATACTCCCACGAATGGAAATTTCATTTAATAATTTTGGTTTCTTCGGTTGTTTCTATCTATACGTCAGAAGAAGTCGGAGACAGAAGCTAACAACCGTCTCACAATAATTTTACAAAAGAAAATAAACGTTATTTACCTGAATGAAATAATTCAGATCCAGAAGAACTGTTTCAAATTTGTCGACTCGTATCACAACCCAGCTATATCTAAGTAAAAAATTATGTCTATAAAAACATGCCAATACTCGTAGAATGGCGTAAACTGATCAAGATTATAGTGGAACTATAGAAACTCATGTATAGTTTTCCGGAAAAAACTGGGGTTGTATAGTAACCGGTAGCATTTTCGAGGCTACCACCTATTTATTTATGAACGGTAGATAAAAAATTAGATCATCATAACATCAAATCGGATTCAAGTTGCACGTAGAGATATAATAAAGGTTTTAAAATATGCCATTGAAGAATGGATTCCAAATCTAATCGATTTTGTTTAAACTTTTGGAACGCTATCTATGAAACTTAATTTCAACTCATTTATACCACTGCTATTAAACAATGTGCTTCAAAAGATCTAATACCTGACATTCGTCATGCTCCTATGTCATTAAACGAAGTCGATAATAAAAGTGAAGAAAGAATAGCAAGGATATAATTTGATATACATTCGAACAAATAGAAAGTGAATAGTCATCTCAATTAATATTTTAAAACCTCCTTGAAGTTTGGTTAATAAACTACATCTCCGAAGATGACACTTATGATAGACCTGTTTCGAATAAATTATTTACGACTTAAATATTACGCACGAATCTTATATTATTCTACCTCTCATTGGAATGTTTCACGTACAGATATCCGATCACAATCCTGTTTTTATTCTCTAAACTTGTTGTACAGGGTAAGGGTAACTTCAGATATCAATGGAACATTTTAACCCAATCTCCAAGAAATATTAGGTTAATATTGTTTAAGGTGAAACCTAAAATTCACTCACAATTATCCATCTTGTTCGGTACGTTAGTCACTAACACATGATCGAACATTAATCGTATAATAATATTGTTTGATTCTTCTTTTTCAAATACTGTTGAACATTTCACTCATTTTTCAACCAACACTTCACAGTATTTTACTTGATTTCATTGCAATTGTTTTAAAACAAACGACGAAACAATCAGAGTAACATTTCACTATTTTTATCTTTTGATGATCGAACTTTGTGTTAACTATGATGCGTAGTTTTCACAAAGATTACTATTTTAAAATTTTTATTTTATAATTTTGATTTAATAGTAATAGCTGATAATCATCTCAGTAAAATCCTTTATGGCAGTGGTATCTTTGACAATTCTAGGCGAACACAGCTTTTGGGTTCGTCGCTTTGATAATGTATGGAATCTACGTTTCGCCAACAACCAGCGATCATATTGCGAGTGGATACTTTTAAGACGATCACCTGTGAAGGAATTAGCGTCGAATTTACATTACATGTATGTTAAATTGCTAAAAATAAAAAAATAAAATTATCACTTTGAAAAGGTTGGAATAAATTCGTCATGATCAATATTCATGTAATTAAATATTTCTTGATATGTAATTTCTTTCTTGTTGTTATTTTGTGTCCAAATTTTCTAACGATTTTTATACAATGAGTGTGTGATTTATAGATTTTGTTAATTAATCTTATTGTGTTATTATGTATAGTTTTCTTATGTCTTTTTCATCTGCTACTAAACATTGCTCACTTGCAGAGCAATAAATTATTATTATTATTATTATCAACAACGAGCTCAATGGGTACAGACCTCTCACACCACTCTTTTATTATCTTTGCCATCTTGTAATTTCCATTAAAGAATCTTCAGCGCGCAGACACTATTTGCATCGAATTACTTATAAAACCAAAATGCCACCAATTCTTGAAAACAAAACGTTATGAAATGGATACATGATTTTTTATTATTGGAATAAATAATAAAATCAAGAAGGTTGCTTTTATTTATTTGAGACAGTCGCAGGCAGGGTATACATTGGAAATATTCATATAACATTTTTCCTCTGGAAACCTGGACTTATTCGTAACTAACCGATTAATCGCCGTTGCCCCGAATATTTTTTCACTCGTTAGTTTAANTATATA
Organism: Laupala kohalensis; assembly: GCA_002313205.1. NCBI lineage: Eukaryota > Metazoa > Arthropoda > Insecta > Orthoptera > Trigonidiidae > Laupala > Laupala kohalensis. Next base: position 177,787 of record NNCF01133521.1, on the reverse strand, counting down.
TATATATATATATATATATATATATATATATATATATATATATATATATATATATATATATATATATATGGGATTTATTTTCAAATCAATTTTTTGCTCAATTTATATCATAATTTGTCAACAGACTTATGAGTGGCGGGATTTAACATCGATATTTAAAATAGATGACAATCATATATTATTTTATAAAAATTCTGAATTTTCTATTCATGACTGAAGGTATTTAGAAACGTTAATGGGTGTCCTTGTGCAAATTACCGGTACTTCTGGTTCGTAAATGAGAGAATTCGAAGAAATATGCACAATTGTTTCCGTGGGAAAGGAATAATCTGAAGAAAATACGTAGTAGACGCAACTCACTAGAATTCGCGACGTGGAATGGAAACACACGCGAATCATATGACGTCATCTGTTCCTGTTATATTTGAGACGGTGGTCAGGGATTCAACGCGTGTACGGAGATGAAAGGATCCCGGTCGCTAACATTTCAGGTAGAACTCCACTAGAGGGAGGGAGGGAGGACGTAGCCGGTTTGCGAATGCTGTTCGTGCAACTGTAGTTCACGAAGTATTCGCTACATGATGCGACATTCTCTTATAGTCCGCTCCCAATGCTCCTAAGTAGAATGCACAAGTTTCACGTATCATCATACTAATATATAAAATAATTTTTTCTTTGAATATTTGTAGCCTATGATCGTAAAAACTAAAATTGTTGAAAACTTCGGATTTGTCTCATATGAAGCAGAATAATTTCTCTTCATAGCTTAATGTACAATTTCGACAAATTAAACAAATAATTAAAGACCCTCATAGTAAGGTAAGGGATGATTCATAAAAAACATTCACTAATTTGGGCAATTTTTGACGCTCCCTCCCGACTTCGTAACATGTTGTCAGAAAGATGAGACCCCCTCCCCTCAATGAACGTCTCAAATTTACCAAGTTTTGAGAAAGAAAATACAGATATTTTTGTAATTTGTTAAACATATTTATATTTAAAAACTTATTTTTAAGGTACGTTAAAAGTATTGCAAACATTTCTTATGATATTATATTTTATTTTTGTAATTTTTGTGATCTTGAATGACTATATAATATTATGAAACTCCATAAACGCACAAATATTTATGATTGCCCCACACCCATATGATTTATCGTACATCGACGTAACTCTCCATGAGACCCCTCCACCCCACAAAGCGAACGTTATTTGTTGTATAACCCCTAAACTTTTTAATAGATATGCAACCCGTTAAACTTAGTTGTATAGAAATACTCAATTGATATACAAATTTGTTTTTAGTGAAATAAGTAGTCGTTTAAATAAATTTTAATTCTCCTTTGTATATAGTTGTCACTTACTACCCCAGAAAAAAAACGGGAAAATCGTAAAGTATAATTAGAAACTTTATAATAAACGACCTGAACTGATCAAGCGCCACCCAGGGGGATTCAATTGGTCAACAATTTCGCGTACTTTGATATCCACAGAAACAATCACATTACCTTCTTCCTCAAGTTGGCGACGAATACACATAATGAACTACTACTTTTAGCCTCATAATACCTTCACGGAAAACGCATAAGCGTTCTCGAGTGACGGGAAAAAATTTAAAATATTGAACTGGCTCTTCTATACAGTTTCATATTTTCTAAACATACATGAAATAGTATAGATTTACAGAGTTTATAAACTTTCTATTATCCGAACAAACATTCATCTTTATTTGGTTTTTTGTGTTGCGTAGCACATGAGAGTGAAAGAGGTATCCATCCTTGTCTGGATTTTTCTCTGGTTTTCCTTTGATAGAGAAGGATATCCTTTGGATAAGTAAGGTTCTGACCAAGCGACGGTAGTCCCATTAATACTATTGTAATAATTAATATAAAACAAGAGTTATTTTAATAGTTACGATTTATGAGCAATACATCCCAAATAATTTAAAGATTTAATTATTATTATCATAGGAGGGTGCAGGAATGATAAATTACCCTTGATAGGAATTAATGGGAAGGTCCCTTACTTGCTTCCGGAAAGTAAATTAGTGTATTTTCCTCCGCGTGGTCATAAACAGTTTGTAACTACTTTTTGAAAATAAATATATTATTATAACAAATAAAATTAAAATATTGGCAGCATATGTAAACACGTCAATGATCAAAAGGTTTTGTCTAACCTTTCGACTTGGTTCCATGCAAATCGTCTCATTGTAAACACTGACAAAACAGTGTCTATGTCATTTCACAATAGTATCACAAAATCTCTACCCCAGGTTTATCTTTCTTTAAACGGAACACAATTAAAAACTGTTACGATTACAAAATTCTTAGGTCTCCATGTTCAAAACAACCTCAAATGGAATTGTCACGTTGACAATCTTAATTCCCAATTAAGCAAATTGTGTTACGCATTCCAAATCTTAGTTAACGTAGTTAGTCCTCGTATTTCCCGTTGCGTATATTTTGCAAACGTTTACTCCCACTTACGTTACGGCATTACCTTCTGGGGTAATTCCGTTCAGAGTATTCAAACTTTCAAAATACAGAACAGGATAGTTCGGATAATTTGTAAAACTCACCCCCGAAACTCTTGTAAACCTTTATTCCAGGAATTAAATATCTTAACACCTCCCTGCATTTATATTTATGAAACGGTCGTGTCTGTTGAGAGAGAATTACTGAAGTGCCACCCTTGCTTCATACGAAACAGTCTCGTTCGCGAACATAATACACGCAATAGTAACAATATTCATCGCCCTAGAGCGTCAACCACTCTTTGCCAAAAGGACCATATCATTCGGGAATCGTTCTATATAATTCCCTACCCAAGAATATGAAAGATATTATGAAACAATATATAAGATATATTTTCCTTCGGGTAGAGGCGGATTTCTTATACAGGTTCTCTAGGCTTTGTTTAGGGGTATGTTTATTGTAATGATAAATCGTGAATTTAATGTTATTTCAATTCTTATGATTTCTAAACACTATACTCAGAATAATCTATAGTTCGATAATAATTTGTAGATGTAAATTTTTTGCGTTAAATTACAAACATGTTGATATTCTATTAGTAGTATAACTCGCAGCTAACTTTTTATCTTATCTAGGAATTTTTGCTGAAATTTTTGAATCCGCCTCTGCCTTAGGGCCCTTGATCGTAATTGATGGGATGGTCCCTTGCTTGCTTCCGGAGAGTAAATTAGTTGTTTTTTTTCCTCCACGTGGTGATACGCAGTTTGTACTGCTTTTTTGACAATAAATTTATTATTATAACGTCACGCAATATCAATTTGTCTCCTCCAAACCTCATGCTACTACGTTCTAGGAGAAACATATCATGATAATACTCATTCCGAAAGGTGATTTGATGACCGTGAATGTTATGGTGTTTCTCTTCTCCGCTTCCATCGCGACCGCTCTCCTTGTTCGCTTGCTCTGTGACGTCATGGTGCGAGAGAAGACAGAGCGTCACTAAAACGTCATGGTGAGCGAAGAATCGCGACGGTCGGTCTTGTAAAACCGGTTTTCTACGTCTCGCCTCGCTGCTCGAGCTTGTTATGTCAAGTTCTCAGTATAGTGAGAGGAAGAATTAGATTATTACGCGATCGGCAAGATGACGTCACGCGCCCTGAGATTTCCGAAGAACAAAGATAGTTCCTCGATACTCTTTTGATGACCAGTAGTCTTAGATGCTTTATTTGTGTTCTTCTAAAAGTGAAAAAGACAATAAAAACGTAAGAAATACTGTATATGCGGCGACGGAGTGCGAGATATTCCCTATCGCGCACTCAACAGATGCGAAACAAGTATTTCCCCGAAACCAACTTTGGGCGTTTCCCAGGATATATTCTTGGAACGCTTCAAGCAATTGTGTGGAAGAACACAACAAAAATTTCCATACTGACATTGACCGTATTTTAATAATTTGGTTTTCTGAAAATTTTGCTTTATAGTTTTTCCGGAGTTCAACTGTAGTGCAGAGATTGAGAAAATTAGAGGTCATGCCACATTTTCCCATTCTTCTTCCGAAGCCTTGACCATTAAGCAGTAATGTGTTTTACTGAATTATTTATGAGTTCTGGGTAGCTAGATGGTTTCAACATCTTGTTTGCGAGGTGTTTTGCTTAACAATAATTGTGTCTTTTTTCTATCTCAAAAGTTTATTTGCTGTTTAAGAACTGTGTTTTTAAGTGTACAATTAAATTAAGGAAATTGTGAATTCAAAACTGCGTGATGATATGTTTTTAGGAAATTAATTTCTCCTTCGGTAATTTTCATTCAAAAATAAATGAAGATTTTTATGTACAGGCACATTACCGAAAAGTCGATAATAATTTTATATTTTCATGAACGTATTTAATATCTCACGTAAATCAATACTGTGTACTCATTCGTATATACTTTGACATTATTAAGTTCCATATCCAGAGAAATGGAAAACCACGTGTCTCCATTTCGTTTCACTAACAAACGAGACATATCTTTAGAATTCTGTTAGATCAGATATCTAAAATTTGAAAAAAAAATTCCAATAGTTCGATTTATAAAGATATAACGAAAGCCGGATTATGTTGTACGATAAATTTCCCCAAAATGATATTACACTACGTTATTCGAAAGGTAAACATGCCTAAACGCAGTGCTACTTTTCTAGTGTATTTTTGTGATGTATTTTTAATAATTTTCTCTGCAAGATACATGAAGCGGGGCTCAATAACACAATATTGCGTACGAGTATGAAGTGAAAACATATTAGATAAACTCAAGACATGATCGACTAAACAAACATTTCTTGTATTTTTATAACATCACTGTCAGAGTCGTTCAGATATCTTATCTGTTAAAACATTATCAGCAGACCGTTGTGAACTGAAATAATATCGGTCAAAAGGAAGAAATTTTCTATTTTGTAACAATTATCTCATTTAATGTTGGAGAAAACGAAAATGTTTCATGCTGAAAACTGACTGAAATTTTTATGAAAAATTATTACAACTATGAAAAAAATAAATGTTAATTCGCATCCTTGGAAACATGATGCCACGCATTGTATTTGATACCACGCATTGAATCTGCCAGAAGACTGGATGTTTTCCCCATACAAATTAAACGTATTCGAATTTGTCACTTTTCACTTTGTAATAAATTCTAGTTGTCTAAAATTTTTCTCTGTAGGGTTTTATTACGATAAAGAAATACGCCTTCAGAAAGATAGAGATTTGTTTTCATTCCATCAAGTAATACAGCTTAGTGTAGATATTCTTAGTAAGACTTTCTGTGTAAAACATACTTCTGTACAATACTTCTTTCTTGCATGTAAAAGATACTTCTGTACAATACTTCTTTATTGCATGTAAAAGATACTTGTAAATTCTACTTGTAAAAGATATTCTGTTCTTGCATGATTGTTGTGTCTTATGGTGCATATTAATTTAGTTTTATGTGTACTCAACTTTGGCACGGTTGAGAGTACATTAATTCTGTAGCCCCATCCTGGCGTGGGTTTTGCTACGGTTTTCCTTCGGGTAGAGGCGGTTTTCTTATACAGGTTCTCTAGGCTTTGTCTAGGGGCATGTTTATCGTGAATTTAGTGTTATTTCAATTCTTATGATTTTTCAACACTACACCCAGAATAATCTATAGTTCGATAATAATTTGTACATGTAAAATAGATTTTTTGTGTTAAATTACAAACATATTGACAATCTATTAGTATTATAACCCGTAACTAAAGTTTTATCTTATCTAGGAATTGTTGCTGAAATTTTTGAATCCGCCTCTGCCTTAGGACCCTTGATCGGAATTGATGGGATGGTCCCTTGCTTGCTTCCGGAGAGTAAATTAGTTTATTGTCCTGCACGTGGTCATACGCAGTTAGTACTGCTTTTTTGACGAAAAATGTATTTATTATTTACCATATTCAACGAGTGAAATTGATTTCTTCTGTTTGATCGGATGACTCCTCTTCTAGATATGATCACCCCATAACTAGTAGAGTTTTTATTTCCTATAAATACAACGAATGTATTTACTGTGAAGTTCGGAAAAATAGAATATTCCCCTGGAATGTATGAGTAAAAACTAATGAATGAGATGACTCTTAGACCAACCCATGCACATGGCTTGTTCCTCACGTGTTTAAGAAGGATTCATTTGTTGAGTAAGTTGGAGAAGAATGTTGGCAGAGTGAATATCATCAAAGCCACTTTGAAGGCGAAGCTGCCAATTCAGTGCTTTATTATCTCGAGGAGAACACATCTCCAGCTCAATTCATTCATATGTAAACACTTTGGTTACGTGTACCCCATTCTATCTTAGAATACTTTCAAGGTGAGACGATTCAGATACCTAAGAGTTTTGAGATTTGACTTCTTTTCTTGTCGAACCAACTTGAAAACAATATTTCATCTTTCAATAAACATGTTTTGAAACATCCATCTTATCCGAATAAATACTTCCACTAGGAATTTTATTATGGAATTTTGTGGAACAGATCTAACAATAATAATACTGAGCTTAATTGTCAAAAAACCAGTTACAAACTGCGTATGACCACGTGGAGGACAATAAACTAATTTACTCTTCGTAAGCAAGCAAGGGACCGTCCCATTAATTCCGATCAAGGTCCCTAAGGCGAAGGCGGGTTTAACTTTTCAGCACACTCCTAAGAGAAGAGTAAAAATAGTTCGGTACATGTTATAACATTAACCAACAAATTTGTATTTAATAAAATACATAAAATCATTTCACAAGTATGTATCATTATCAAACTATATAATATTCGGAAATTATTGTTGATAAATTCTAACTATTAAATAACAATAATTTCGCGATTTATTATTTCAATAGATGCCCCCCCCCCAGGCAAGTAGCAAGATGACGCCGCTAGGCAAGGCTGATAGCTTCGTTATTTGCATTTGACACAATACTTCCGGACAAGAAAGAAATAAAATTTGGATAATATTTTCCTGACAAATCTATTCCTCTCCTCTTTCTTCTCACCGTCGGATCAAAGCGAGGGATATATGGGGCAATTGCCCGCTTTGTCAGACTGAAAATATGCAACGCTAACGTCTTCACGTTGAATAGACGTTGTTTATATTTCAACTTGACGTGTTTCGTTCTAAGAGTTCTTTTACACTAAATAGTAGTGTATAATATGACTAGAATTTCCTTACGGCGGCGCACATTTGCCCATTCGTGGGAGCACTATTTTCCCCTCCCCCTTTTACAGAAACTTCTTGGATTCGTTACTACCTTTTCATCATTTCTTAAACGATGTTGTGCTTCGTTAAACGTTGGTACTATTTTTCAGCTTTTTTGTAATTAAATAAAAAACATATATCAATTTTGTTTAAAACATTCTCATTGCCTTGCGAGCAATTAGCTCAGTCATTCATGATATAGCCTGATAAAGAAATAAAGAAAGAGGTCTATTTAACTATTTTAATGGTCTTCAAGTAGTTCTGCTGAAAGAATTAAATAATTTAAAAGCCTAATTATTTGTAAATGAATGGTATAATATATGCTAAAATAGATTTTAGCTTTTAAATACCCTTTATCGACCATTTAACCGGTGAGTTGACTTTTAAATATTTGGATGAAATACATCGCCTGTTATGAGAAAAGAATTTATTTTCAGAAATGAATTAATTATTGAATCTATTAAATAGATTTTTTAACTCAAGTCAAAAACATATATTCGTTTTTAAAAAAAACCCAGGGGACTTACATCTAGTAAGTACGTGTTTGGCAAACACGGGGCCCCGAGCTGAGTCTGGAATTACTTCCACTTACTTGTGCTAGGCTACTTTCTTTCTCTTTCCTGACCTTCCTTGGTCACCTCATGTTCTCTTCGATCCCGACGCTATTAGGGCTAGGGTATCTTTCATTTTCCTCATTTTTTGTCTGCCCCTCATTTTTTGTCCTCAATGTTTTGATGTATGTTTTGAGTTATGTTTTGGTATGTTGTAATTCAGGAGGGTTTTTAGTGGATATGGTTGAGTCATTCGGCGAGTCCCACACGCAGGGAGAGTCGTGTTGGCTCTCCCTAGTGCGTAACTGCATTTTCCCTACCTGTACAAGTTTTTAGGGCTCCAATGACCTTTGATGTCGAGCAAAGTCTCACAAAAAAAGGGGGGGGGGTTAAATATTTTTACTGAAGGGATACACTGTACTTTCTGAAGAGTTATTTAATTTTTTATTCGCGTACTTTATTCTGTCCGTTATTGCCAACTGCGTCGTGGATATACTGGCTAATGGCCGGTCTTACGAACGGCATCAAGCGAGTTCAGAGTTCATATTCCTTTCTCCATAAATAAATTTTTTGTTACAAATTAGATTGTTGGTATTAGTTACTACTATTCACAAAATTATATCGTGGAGTAATTTAAATTTGAAAAAATATATATAATTGGTCTTTTCAATTATTTAAATAGCATTACGCAGCAGCATTGCCGTGCCCACCCCAGACAGATCCCTAGAAATTTGCGTTAGGAACATTTTCGTTCACCCACGACGAGACTGAGATGACCGAGAAGCAAAATAACATAAGAAAGGTTCTCCAATACTTCTCTTCTACACAACGGAAATAATTTTTTGAGGGAAAAATCGTTGTCGCAGAGATGATTTGGGAGAGTTTCTCTGAAAAACACACAAAACGTATCTCGATATAATTATTTATTAGGGATTGCTTATAAATAAATGTATCAGTATTATTGATGGGTTTACTCGTCATTTTGTAATGTTTAGTGTCACTTATAGTTATGGAAATTTTGTTTGTTCGTTGAGATTCAGACCGGATGGGACGTCTACGCGGAGTTTGCTAGAACTCGGATAAAACATTCTCCTATATCAACGTTGTCTACGTCCCGGGCCCATCCCAGAAAATGTTCCTAGTTACGTCAATGCCCGGTAGAAATTGAGCTCAATAAAGATAGGCATACACAACCGCCATTTTTGTTCCATAGTGATACATTCAGTGTATTTTAAAAATTGCGCTTAACTTACTCATTGCTAGTTTAATTTCGAATAATTTAAAAAATAATCATTTTTGATTGCAGAGAGACGACGTGAATTTTTATTGATTTAATGAATATTATATCCTATTAGTAGGAAACCAATTCCAACTTTGGAAAAAGTATGTAATTATTTTCTTAAGTTCGTTTGACATCGTCACTTTCTATGTAAACTGCAAGAATAAATGAATTTGTGTTCTTCAATTTAATAATAGTATAAAAACAAGTGATCAAACTATCTATCTATTTATTTATTTATTTGTTTATTTATTTATTTATTTAACGGTTGCCCTGTTACAAAGAAGAAAAACCAATAATAAAAGTAATAATATAACAATATTAACATTGTAAATTCAAAATAACATAAATTTAAGTCTATGTATACATAAAACAAAAAGAAAACAACAAGAAACAATATTATAAAAATACAAAGAAATCAGAAATAATACACCAGATATACGATATAAATACTAGTAATGTGAATCGAAGTCAACAGTCTTAATTTTATTTTTAATTTCGGAAAAACTACTAAAAAATATATCCAGATTTGAGGAAAGAGAGTTCAAGTACTTAGTTGTGTGAGGTAAAAAACTATATTTGAGGTAATTGGTATTATGGTGTTCAGTGGCAAAAGTGGGTTTATTACGTGATGAAAACTGTGGTACATGAAATTTTATTTGGTTTAATAGACGCGGACAGTCTTAAATATTGCAGAGTAATTTAAATAAAAACACAACATCAGAATGTAATCTTCTGGTTTGAAGGGGCAGTAAATTTAGTTGTGACAATTAAAACCAAGTGCTTTATTCGTAGTCAATATACATTTGCATTTGTTTAATTGCAGTTATAGAACATAACCTTAGTTTTTTTACCTGTTTCGAAGTAATTATATTTTTTAATATCTAACTTCCGCCCCGTACAAGCCTTGATAGTAATGTCTTAGGACTCTTGCTATCGTCTTTCGTGGCATTGTTGTCTTGTTTCCTTTCTATTCAGGAGAAGACGCTCTCTCACTTCGTTTGTCGTGAGGGATTTGTTCGTTGAAAAGCACGCCGCTGTTGATGGCCGTGGCCAATTGGAAGACTTTCGCTGCGCTGCGGTCGCTGTACTCACGAAGACGATCGAGGACACGCCTCTAAGGCAGATCCTGGGTTACCTTGTTGCTGCATGACTCGGATCTCTTCACAACTGCTGTTCGCTATCTCTCCGCAATCCCCAGTATAGAATCAATTTAATGTTATCCAAATACTGCGATAGTATAGTCTACCCTGATACTAGTTGTGAAACCTAAAAAAATACCTCACTCTTGACTTTCTCCGGAGACTACTCTTCTTGTCAATGTTTGTGCTACGTTGTATTGTGAAGTCCCATTCCTTCTAATATAAAAATTGCCTTTATAATAATAATAATAATAATAATAATAATAGTAATAACTGTTAATGCAACAGAACACAACAGACCTTATTTAACTCTCATAGACAAAATAAATCAAATTACCTTCGTAATTGATGCAGCCATCCCCAATAATGTCAACATTTAAGAGACCTACGCAGAGAAAATCAGGAAATACAGCAACTTATCATTCCAAATTCAACAGCAATAGAAAACTCACCCACAAATTATTTTCATAATTATTACAAGTACAGGAATAGTACAAAATCTTATTCACAACCTCAGTAGAAAAGCAAACGTAACTGTCATCAGGATTTTTTTCATTCTTAATACGTACAGCATAGTTCGAAATTAATTGCAATATAGTGACAGCTGACTGGAATATCTTTCCCGCAGCTGGCCAGTATACCAGGAGCATGACTGAGAGAAAATAATAATAACAATAATAATAATAATGCCTTTGCAGAATAAATTTGAAATTTTAGAAAATATTGAGACATTAAAATAGAATATTAAAAAATAAAGGAGCATATTATTATGGAACATAAGAAGCTATATGAGGGTTCAAACATTGTCAATTAAAGCAGGAAAATTGAAAACGTAAAGCAAATTGTTCATTCATCCACATTGATTCATTAATCTTCGTATTAGTAATCAAGTATTGCAAAGGATCTGATGTATTTTGTTAGGTTCTTTTCGCCAAACCTGTATCGAGTTTGTTCACCAAGTTTATTCCACATCTTGACAGCTCCAGTGCGAAGTAAGGGGAATATTTATGCGACCGGTAATATAATATCAGACTGATCATGATGTGGGTGAACTCGTGGTATCTTGATGTACCGCTTTCGTCTGTGAATGTACCTGTGATCTGTGGTGAAGTGAGCGAGCTCTCATGTCAAAATAGTACATACAATATAGCCATCCCTCCAACTATAGAAATCCCTCTGAAATTTCATAGAAAACGGTGAGTTTTCAGGCTGTGTTAGCTCTAATTTCGGAAGGTTGAATAATTATAATAAAGAAAATATATTAACACCAAAGCAAGTGCGGGAGCGTCGCTTACCTCTGGCTATGATATAGTTTACAATGTTTTACACTTACAATGTTTACATTTGATGAACAGATTATATTTTAGCCTATTACCCGGAAATCATACCAACTTTTTTTCTTGCCGCGTATCCTATAACGACATGATGAAATTGAGGTATCGGTTCAGTCACGTGTATGAATTCTCGTGTGAGAAATCATCTATTACTTTACATAAAACCTGTCTATATCCCTTAAAATTAATCTCTTGACTTACACCAGCGAGTAATTCTTAATTTGAATTCTTATCTACTTACGAGTATATCTCCTCATTATATAGGTTGGACTATTTGTAGAGCGGGGTCAATTCATTCATGCTAGTTCTCTCATATACAAAGGTCCTATTTGTAGTCAGGTTGTTTTACATTGGTTTTGTTTACAATGACTTGAAAATTCCATCTCGATAAGAAAAATGGAATTTACTTGTGATAATTTTCGTAGGACTATTTTCTACGAATGTCGACGTCAATTATCTCAACAACTGTGCATCGATCAACAGCGACGTTTGGTGATGAAGCCATAACTCACACACATCAACCCAAACATCTCACTGTTTGACGAGTCAAAACATCGAATTGATGGCACCAAATGATATCTTTTTATTTTCTTACGTGGAGTATAATCTACATGGTCACCGAATTTCGATGCCAGAAGAAGTTGGTTGGTTGAAAATGCAAGTTTTGGAGATACCTCAAGCGATATATAAAAAGGGCTATGAATTTTTTTTCAATCTAACGTTTATCGATTATGGAGGAGAATATTTTGAAAAATAATGAATCTATTTTCAACAATAAATATTTGCTTTTTGTTTATTATTCGGTTACATGAATAGTAACCCTCGTACGTACAGTTTGGTAATTGTGATTTCAAGAAAAATAGAGTTGAGCTAATGTGGATATTGGTTGTTCTGCATAAAAACGAAGCAAATGTTTAGCGTAGTATAGATATCATTTGACTTCTGCGTATAAGAAGTAGAAGGTGTAGCATATACTACACCATTTTACTTCGTTGTGAAGCGTGTGAAGCATATAATTAGTGAAAGCGGAGTATCCGCTGTGAATCGAAGTAATCTCTGGAGGCAATGCTTCAAAAATCGTAGCGCTATGATTTTTTGAAGCATTATCTCCAGAGGATACTATTGATGCATTATTATTCGGAGCAAGTACTCGCTTCTATTTAGAATCTGCTTCACATACTTCTCTACGAAGTAAAATAGTGTAGCACATTCTACACCTTTTACTTTTTATGCGTAGAAATCAAACGATAACTTCACTGAACTTAGCAGAGTCAAAGACGTAGCTTCGGTTTATGCAAACCAGCCACCTCTCGAAATCTCCCTTTTACTCTGAGGTTTTTCATATCCGTTGGTTTAGAGACCTTAATTATTGGAGGAGACGGGAGAAAGGACACAGTCATGTGACCAACTACTGCAGATTGACACCACTATGAGAAACTGCGCGTAGTGTTTTCCGGAAATGTGAGAAATTACGCATTATATTCCCGTCCCTCGCGGTTCTCTCTTTGTTTAAAGTCTCTCCGGAGGTTGTGATTGCAACCCTGGGTGGCCGTGGGCGACGGCGACGTGATGCAGAACGCCCCGCTGATGAGCTCCTGAGGAGAAAAACAGAGCGTGAAGCGAAGACTACGAGGGGACGACACGCTGTGGCGCGCCGCTGCAAACACTGCACCACAAAGACCTTGGATGCCCGCTCCTCCTGTTCTTCCCAATGTTCCTGTTATTCTGTTGTCCTCAGTCACCCGGGGGTTCAGTATCATAATTTATTGGTGCCCGCTATACACATTAATAAATTTATTGTCAAAATAGCAGTATAAACTGCGTATGACCAGGTGGAGGACAATAAACTAATTTATTATAAACAATACATTTCAAAAACATGTACATACTGTAATAGTATAATAACAATTATAAATCAATAAAATATTTTCCTTCGCATACAGACAGATTAATATTTAGGTCCACTAGTCTCGGAAGGGAATGTCATTAATACTATTGATATTATTCATCTCGAATTTTGTCTGATTTTAATAGCTACCGTTTATCTTGAAAATTATAAATTGATAAATAAACGCATTCATTAAATAACTTATTTTAAAAATATTAAATGTGTCACGGCCTTTGGGCAATTATTTGTAATTGATGGGATGGTCCCCTTTTTGTTTGCGATGAGTAAATTAGTTTGTTGACACTGTCGTGATCTTATGCAGTTTGTAACTGCTTTTTTATGATAATGAACTTATTTATTTAGTATCTAGCTCTATACAGACAATGACTCATTGAAAATAGCGTGATTACTAATATATATATTGATGTCCCAACGTATTCGTTTCCGTATTTCGCGCGATGCGTTCCGTTTGTGGTAAAAGTCACCTGAACTCTGCATCTTGAATCTGAGTGAAAAATAATTTATTCAGATCATATTTTTCAGATGTGAGGAAATATTCCCGTCCGACCCTGCATGTTGTGGAAAAATGAAAGGTATTGGAAATAAAAGCGACTTAATTCTACAGAAATGTTTTTTTAACTTTGTCATTTATTACAACATAGATTTTTGTATTTTTGGTAATACAACAACATTTTCATAAAAACACGGAAATTTTCTACGTATGAAATTTGATTTGAGTGTAAAACCGTATAAATCAATTTTTTACTGCGCTCTATGTAGTACCCCAATCTAACAAATATCTTTCGGTAAAGATTTTTTCTAACTGCAACCAAGTTTCACCCCTTCCAATTCTCAAGCTACGTAGATATATTTCAGCACATACGCACCAGTTCAAATGTAAAATTATTCTTCTCGAAGAAGAAATTCGAAATCGCATCGCTCTTTCTGCTATCTATTGGCAGTTGGTAAAACCATGAGGAGTTTACTTCGAATATTGGCGAATAGAGTGCGTTATATGCGAGTAAACGGAACGTTCATATACGTACGATCAGCGTACGATACTCTTTCGAGGTGTTACAAGCATCACCCACTTCTGTACCCTTATATGGAAGGAAAGAAAGTTTAAATATTTATGTTATTTCATGATCTGAGAGTCTTATATTTCGTCACGTTCCTCTGCAATTTCCTATGCAAACTTGCAATATGTTCGACTGGTTACGGTTGTAAATTGTTATAATACAACAGCGCAAACATTATTTAACTCCGTAATTTTTACTTTTTCTTTTCAGTTTCATGTGAGAAAATAATTTTCAAAATGTTTTTTCTATTTGTTTATAACAAAACGCAGTTTTGAAAATTATAAGTGCATAAAATGATACGTTTTGTATAAATAAAACAAAATAAATTAATTTTCAATACCGTGTCGTTTTTCAATCGTCGTCTCGTTTCCTCGTTAAATTGCCATTTTGTTTGTGGATCTCATTACAAATGTTAGTTTTGGCGTCTGTCATCATATCCTGAGAATCCTGAGAAAAAGAATTTATTTTCCTAATTACACCAGAATAGTTTATGGAAAGGATTAAATAATGCCGGTAAGTGGTAGAAAACATTTTATTTGCTCATAAGCTGAATTAGAAATGGAAGAGGCGAAATAAGATAGAAGATGTTTACCTGTACAGTTGCACGAAGATAGGAAAATAAATGTGAAGAATAAATATTTTGAGAGTTTAAGGATCTATTGCTTTGAGAATTGAGAGAAAAAATTGAAAACGTTCGGTATGTAAAGATTCAAAATATGTTCTCGCCTTTCTTCGATTTTGAGCAGGCAACTCAGGTCAAAAAGGAAGTAATCATTCGATTCATCTTTTTGTATTTCATGACAGTTAAATTTGTTTTGTTCGGACATGCCCTCGAGCCCGTCAGTCCAATGCATCTGCTTGATTTACTAATCGCAAGAAATTGCCTACTCAAGTATAATGTGAAAAAAATACTAATATTTTCTTCTTCTTCTTCTTCTTCTTCTTATTATTATTATTATTATTATTATTATTATTATTATTATTATTATGAATTAGGTAGAAGTGATGTTGTCTTATATTATTAATCTTGGTTCACAGTGCTCTTATTTTAGACAACACTTTACACCGGACGCACAAAACACTTGATAGTTCATTAATCTACATCATTAATCTACATAACGTTTCGGGGAGATGTTTTCCCCATCTTCAGATGTTATGGGCTTCTTTTTGATGATTAGTCACAAGTCCTTTGTTTGAGTTTCATTGTATACATTATATTGCTGCACGTTCATATGATGCATGTGATAATTGCGTTAAAATTATTTAACTTGTCCAAATTACATGGTATGATTGGTTCCTGTACATTTTTGATTCATTCTGACACAATATAATGTATACAATGGAACTCAAACAAAGGACTTGTGACTAATCATCAAAAAGAAGCCTATAACATCTGAAGATGGGGAAAACATCTCCCCGAAACGTTATGTAGATTAATGA
>NNCF01133521.1:130540-160086 GCA_002313205.1 Laupala kohalensis | reverse complement strand
GTTAAATAATAAAAATACTTTTAAAAACTCCATATATTAAAATAAAAATCATAACAATGTTTTAGTTTTTAAACTTTACGGACATTTTAACATGATAAATAATTTCAGTTCATTTTCGAAACTGATGAATAAATCGTAAGAAGTCATGTCGCGCAGAGATCTAGACCGCTGAATAAGGAGACGCGAGCGTGGGATACGGTTCGGGGGGTCATTTCATGTCTATCAAAAGACCGGGAGACTCATCGCCTTTGCGTGAATGAAGAAGTGACAAGAGATACCTACCTCCCTATCTTGCAATGGTAAGATTATTCAACAGACGACCAATCCAGAAAACAGCGTTGCACTGAAGATTCATTGCTTTGCCTTCAGCGTATACGTTAACTGTGCGTGATCAAGGTCGGAGCTGAATTTTGTATCTCGTCTTTTTTCCCATGTTTTACCGTTCGGGAAACTGCGTGATTCTTAAAATCGAGCGACAAATTGTATTATAATTGCCCCATCCTCTTTCTTTTTATATTTTACATGTGAAGTAGGGGAAATGTATCTAAGGTGCTTATCCAGTGAAATAATCCGATGAAACGTAAGAAACCTCGAAATCCGAGTTCAACGCTTATGAATCTGAATTTATATGGAATCTGAGCATGGTTTCTGAAATTTTAAAAATTCAAACTCTATTCTACTATGTTCCTAATTTTTAGCTGTTGAAATATAATTTGAAACCTAATTATGTATTATATTTTAATCTCATTTAAATTTACGCTTTATAAGTGAAATGGAGTTAGGTGATGAACATTCTTATTTTCTCGTATACGCGGCCTAGAGATAGTATTTTAACCGAGAAAAAAATAGCGAAATTTTGAAGGAAATATTTTTTTTTATTCGACGCCCGTCTGTCTGCCCATATGTGCGCAGCGATACTAGCTAAACAGGTGAGTCAATTTCATTCATATTTTGTATTTTGAGTAGTTGTTGACGCACGAGCTCTGAAATGGTTTAAGCTTTGATATTCATATTATATATCCTTTGTATTAAAGTATATTTTGAAACTTTTATCAGAAGCGACTCAAATTTTTTTCCTTTAAGTTAGAATAGAAGTAGGAAAATAATATCTCTCAGACGGATTATTACCTCAATTATTTATCCCCTGGATCTTATTTATGCATTATATCAAGAGAGTTTAAAACTATTTACTAGAGAAGATGTACCAAGCTGAGGGACGTATCAGCTTTAGAAATCTGTACTCTGTAAAACATTGGAAGGCGGCTTGCTATCTCCCTCAGAGCCAATCCTTCTTCTTTCCCAAATGTCTTGACCTTTCGCTCATTCTAACATCCTAACCCTCCGCGTTTAGAATAATTCACCTACTGGATATTTCTTACGCAAACTATTTTTTATCGTGCATGTAAAAGACAAAAAAAAAATAGATTAAAGCAAAATTGAACCAAACAATAGCCCTTTCCCTTTATTGTACATGCAGAAGATAAAACTGCTGTTATCAACATCAATATAGAATGCATGAAAATGGTTGCTTTTTTCTTTGTAAAGTCAGTTTGCGTACTATATAGATAAGAGTCTTAAAAGTGTGTGAGAAAGCATGGAATTTGGTTTTGCTCACGGGTTTTAAAATAGAGTAAGGGTAAGTAAGAGAGATAAAGTAAAATATTTCTAAACTTTTTGAAATATGATTTGGAAGTGAGTCAAAGCGAAGGGGAAGGGTTTTTTGTAGATTTCAAATCAGTCAAACTATTGTTTTTTGTAGATTTCAAATCAGTCGCTTATTTCTTCGATACGATTTTCTTCTTCTAGCGATAAGTATCAAAATATTAGTCGATTCCGTGGCACTGAAACGTGATTAATCGAACATAAAAATATATCGATAGTTTCGAATTCTTTATAATAGGAGAGAATCTTTGAACCGCTTTGAACAGCAGTTCACCCAGTTCACCACTGATACATTCACATTTGATTAACAAGGGTAATAATTCATAAAAATATCTCGGATTAAATCGTTATCTTAACTTTGACACCCCTCCCTGTTACATGTTAAATGTTATTATTAGTTTCATGTATAATGTCACATGCTTTTCTTACCTAACCATGTATGTTCAAAACTGTTATCAATGCGCATCCTTCTCAAAAGTTGGATGGGGTTATCACGGTAGTTCATTTTATCTACCTGTTAATTGTAAAACCCAGTCAGATTGGTAGTAATGATTTTGCTGATAGTCATCTCATCAATGTTTGTTGCTAATGTCTGAAAGTTTCCGCCATTGAAGATTATTAAATCAATTATTCTTGTATGTCTATTAGTACACAATATTATAACTTCCCAAGAATTATGTGTTGATAAAATTGAACTCTTTTATTTATAATACCTTTATTTTGGCCTCTCATAATTGTTATATTGTTGGATAGTAACAAAATTAAAAATATATTTATATTTCTTGTTTGTTTCAACAGTTTTCTTCTTATAATTAAGCGAAATGTCATCGCTGGTGAAATTTTACTGTAAAAATTGTATACCATCTCTATCGATACAAATTCGAGGTAAAAGTAGTGTACTTCGTTCGTTAGCTCTACTACTGAATTGTGAAACAATATGTATAATATTCTTTTAGGAAATTTTAAAATTAATGTTAGATTTGTCATGGTACATATATATTACATTGGTTACTTAATAAAAAATATTATAAATTTAATACATATTGATTTACGTGATTGCTTAAGTTAACATGCAAAAAAAATTTCATAAGGTCTCCAAAACATAAATGATAATTATTTTATGATTATTTTAATGATTTTTTTCTTCTTAGAAATAACTGGTCGCATCATGAGTGATGAGGATGCCAATATTCGTGTAATGCCTACCTCTGTTCAACACACTGGAACAGTAATTTTTTTGCATGGATCAGGTACTGAATACTATTAATTTTTATGTTATTTCTATTACTTTCCTCTTGGGTTAAGTGCAATGATGAAAAATTTCAGGTGACACTGGTATGGGTGTTAAGGAATGGGTGAAAATGTTACTGAAGGAAGATATGAAATTTCCTCATTTAAAAGTTCTCTATCCAACTGCTCCGTATAGACCCTACACACCCTTAGATGGAGAAGTAAGTTGAAGGAAAAAGATTAGTCACTTCCATAGACTATGCAATTAGAGAAAAATTAATTTCTTTGTAACAAAATTATAACAGGTATATAATAATAACATAGCATAGTAAATAACAATAACATGTTTGCCTGTAACATGTATTTAAATGGAAGTTATATTTATTTTCTTCCATTGTTAATTTGAAAGTTTTCTTACAGAACAGTAATGTTTGGTTTGACCGCAAACGTATAGCACCTGATGTTCCTGAACATCTAGAAACCATCAATTCATCTCTTAATCGGTTAACAGAAATAGTGAATGAAGAAGTGGAAAGTGGCATACAGATGAAAAATATAATTATAGGTATATTAAAAATATTATCTTCTTGGTTTCTATTATTTCTAAATAAAACGTGATTGGATTGGATTTTCATTCTCTCTTCATAACATTGCTTTCCTTTATAATAGGTGGATTTTCCATGGGTGGTGCAATGGCTCTGCATCTTGGGTATCGTGCACTAAATGGAGTTGGAGGAATATTTGCTCTGTCATCATTTTTGAATGATGATTCTATTGTTTATAAGGTAATGAAAGTGAAGGGAATATGAGTAGGGTGACTAGATATTGTATTGTTAAACCAAGGACAACAATAGTGAAAGTCGAGGACTTAGGTGAAAAAAAAGAAGACTAATTTAATGGAATTAAGCATGCATAAGTATAAAATATACATACAATAACGATGGTAGCAAGTTCCAAATTGTAATACATCTTACAGTAGGAAATAGTAATTTTGACATGGATTATGCCTATGAAATTGCTGATTGCATTATCACTAGCAAAGGCCACACTCTTATCTACAATACCCAAACTAGATAACATTTCTTCAGTATGCCTGTTAATATACTCAGATATATCACTGCAAGTATTTTTTAATTATATTATTTTCAGTAAATAAAAATGAGGACTTTTTCAATTCTTTTGTGGAATGAGGACGGAGACATAAATTTGAAGGCATGTCTGCAACAAAGAAGACGCCTGGTAGCCTTTAATATGGGAGGCTGTGGGTCTGGATATACAATTTTTCACAATGCATGTGCAATGAAACGATTGAATGTGCATATGTGCATGCATGTATAATTATAGGAATAAGGTATTTTATTCACTGCTTGAATGATCTGAGAAATATTCAAGTCATTGAAACAATATTCAAAGAAATCTATTTCTCTTCAATTAATAAGCAATTAACACACTGATTGTCTAAATTCTCATAAAGGATTCAAAATATATGTACAATTATTATAGACAATCAAGTAAAAGTTCACAAACTGTTTTCTCTCATTACAGAAACTTTGAGAAACACATATAAAAAACAATTATTCACTCTTCAATCTGTGCTAATTCCTCTGTTTTTTAAAAACTAGGTAATTGTTTGGATATGTTTCTTGAACACTTAGGACTGTTGCCTATTGAAGTTATAAATGCCTTTTATATTCTATGAATAATGCGTATTGTTAAACACATAATACCGTGTTTCATGTTAATTATTGCCCTTCTACCTTTCTTTATTAAATGTGTTAATGAAAGCTTCACTTATTTTGAATCACACAATATCAAGTAATTCTGTTGATAAAATTTATTAATTTTTTTGCATACATTTTTGAACTTTGAGGTTCTGTTAGAAAACAACTTAATTTCAAAATTTGCTTCTCTCTTCTTTTGTAATAGTAAATAACCAATTCTCAGGTGTTGATAACGATAGCAATAACTTACGAAACTTGTCCTGTTAAATTAATGTTAGTGGAATGCTTGGCCGATATCACTCAATTATTATTTTATTCTAGTGTTTCCACTATTAGTTCCCAAAGTATTATTTCTTACAATAATTCATTTGATTGTATTGGGAAGTTGTTGAGCTAATGAATCATAGCATTCAATTTTTTACTTTTGGTTGTGAAGATTGGGGGATGGGAGTGTAGTTAGGCTTGAACTCTCCCTAAAATGTGTGTAAAATTATAGTTTTAATGAATGTTTGGAACATAGATGTGTTTTTACATAGTAAAAATATATTTTTTTAGAATTTAAAAAATTGCTTTAAATGTGCATCATCTTGCATCAACCTTATAGAAACTTTCAGTATCCTGAATTTCCCCAGGCATTTAAACCTCTACCAAATTAAATTCCTGGATCCATCATTAATGGTAATGATGTACTAGCTGTGTGATGCACAGTCGTTAACACCCCTGCATCAGTGCAGATGTCTTTTGTTTACATTGTATTCTGTTGCTGTTTTGTGGTCAAAATTACCACAAAAAGTTTTTACCCTCGCCTATTCCAAAAACCTGTGAACCCATTAATGGAAGGCAACAAACTCTGGAAAATATGTGAAATTTAATCCCTTAATTCAGAGGTTTTAACAAAAAGTTAAGGGTAGAACTGAACCTGTATGAATAGTTAACACTCACAGTGAAAGAATGCTATTCAGAGTACTTAAATGTATCAAATTATTATCTATGCAAATCTTTCATAAGTAAATGTATAAATATTTTAATGATTTGAACATGAAAACAACAATGAGAAAAATACATTAGGAACTGATCTAATAACTACTCTGCTGAAAATACATTTTGGAATACCAGAAGCATGAGAGTTGGGTTGCTTGTATTTCTTGCAATGTTGATCAGCCATTATTTTAGATTGTAGTACCAGTACCATGCTTTATAAATAAAGATTATTGCCAACTCTTTTTGATTGTAGTAAGCAGACAGTGAGGCTAATCAGTATTGTTTGCATTGACAAACATTTTAAATTGCTTACATTTTTAGTTCCATAATTTTAGTTCATGAAGAGAATAAATTGCCATTAGATAATGAAGTATTTGAAGAATAATTTTCAAAATGAATGAATTTCAAAACTTGGAAATTTTTCCAAATTGTATTCACATTTGTTATACTCCTTGTTCGTGTCATTAAACCCCAAACCTTGTGTCTTTGGGTTAAAGCAAACATTGGTATTTTTACTTAAAATAGAGTAAAGGTTATGAAATATTAGCAAAAATAACAATAATGTGTATTGTGACCACACTTTGTTGATAAATTTGTTGTAAATTCAATGGGTTTGGTCAAGTTGAACACAATAACTCGCCAATGTTGTGGATTCATACCTTCACACAAGTCACAAAATGGAAGTTGTGCTAATGGAACCAGATGCCACCATCATTACAGATGACTATACAAGACATATGATAGATAAATAAATAAATTTATTGTCAAAAAGCAGTACAAACTGTGTATGATTATGTGGAGGACAATAAACTAATTTTAATGATTTTTTATAATGATAATGAAATAATGATTTTTCTTAAATCACTAGCCTTAATGAAGGATGCAAATACAAAGGATATATTTATATATATTGATTGGGTCTCATTTAACCAAACCTAAAGAACTATATCATCATTAATATGTTATCATTTTTACCAATATTTGTTGGTTGTAAAGAGAGTAGTTAAATTGATTATTGTAGAGAAATATGCTGGATAATAGTGATAGGATTTATTAAGATTTTAATACATTATGTGTGTTTAATTGAATAACCTAAAATTGTTTTTGAGTTTGTTGTTATGAATTTATATTCATTATTCTATATTTTTATTTAATTTAAAGGTTGATTAATACTTTTCTTCTTCTTTCTGTTATTGAATTGTATTTTAACATCATATACCATTATCTTTTTAGCAGGTATGTTTTTCTACATTATCTTCTTAATTTTGTGAAATAATCAGTTGGAAATATAAATCTAAACATTTGTGTTTTCAGGTACTGGACAAGCAAGAGGATAGAAAACCACTCCCACCCATTTTTATGTGCCATGGAGACAGGGATGAACTTGTTCTTTTAAAATGGGGTCAAGAAACATTCAGTATGCTAGAAGAACGTGGGATAAAGGGGGAGTTCCATGTACTGAACGGTGCCTTCCATGAACTTAAAAGAAGGGAAATTCTTCAGCTAAGGAAATGGATATTGGAGCGAATTCCTCCTCCTTATGAAGAGAATTAACAAATGATTTTAATGCTTGTCAGGAAGTGAAAACTCTCACTCGCCAGGAGAGAGCATACGTTCCCCAACCACTGGAATGATGGCGTCTATGATATTATTGTAGTCTATGAAAAAAAGAAATATCTTTTCTTTGTAGGAAGGAAATTATCATATTTTTATATATGATTGTGTGAGTGCCGAAAAGCATAAATAGGTTGCAAATAGATTGAAAACCATTGATAGTGAATGAAACTAGTTGTGTGATAATTATGGGACTTCTAATATAAGGAATTTGGGTCAAGGAACTGTTTTTATTGAGATAACAATATTGTTAAATGATGTTTTATGTATTTGTCTTTTCTTTTTTCATTGCATTGTTTAAAGGAGTAAATTGGTTAACTGGTGAAATGTAATTAATAAAATGTTATTGTTGTGAGAAAAAAGTTTTTAACTTTCTTTTACTCCCATTTGGTTGAAATGAATTTATATTTGTAATTTTCAGTTTTGTGATTTAATAAGTTTGTGGTTACTTCTCTTATCGAGGGGATTAGACAAATTTATTTTTACTGTCATAATTTTTTCTTAAAAATTGCATAAAACATTGTCTTGCCTTTTATAAAAATAAAGAGTAATTGTTATCTTAAGGTGGAACTTGTGCTCCAAGTTAGTCAATTCACTAGGGAGTATAATTGTTTTCTTTATTTTCATTCTTATTGTTTGTTAACACAACTTAATGAATTATTGTGAAGAAAAATCATTTAATTTGTATCTATCAGTTAAGAATGTAGTATAAATAATATCCAGGAACTTGCTTGACATCTTTTAAATACTCAAGAACATGTAAAAGTATGGCAGCCGAGTTCAACGTTTTCGTGATTTATGCATCACACCTCGGAAAAAGTAAAGTATATTTTTTAAATGCCTGGTGACATGGATAAAAGCATAAAAAACACTACAGGAAATTTTCTTCCTAGTAAATTAAACTTATATGCTTGTAATTTAAAAATCTATCTATTTTTGAAAATAAGTATATTCTCCATAAGATGTAATATATTTCACCGTCTACAATTGTGGCAATTATTTCATTTATAATGTCAGTGAAATATGTTTTTTAAGTTGAAATCAAAATAAATTCATGTGTTTCTATGTATGCGTGTAATATTATTTCTTCTTGTAAATATTTTTATTCATACCTATTTCAGACACTAAAGTGATTAATTCTACTTACACTAGTACTACCTTAAGACTAAACATTTCTGATTCATAAATAACAAACAGGATACCTGTCTTATTAATAACTTTTTATTATTATTTATCTATAGTTGGTAAACCATTAATTTAAATTGGAGGTAATACATTGCATGATACCTCTCCTAGACTTCTCTATTTCCAGTGTCATGTATGATGAAAGACCTCTCCCTAGCCAAGTCTCAAACTATATGTTAAGTACTATGAACAATCTCGTAAAGTAATAGGTGCCACCCTTGCATAAGACATTCAATTGTCAGAGAAATTGGATGTTTCTACTGACCGACAGCTGAATAGTGTGTAACACTAGCAAAATGTGATGAATTATGAGAGAAGTAAATGGAAGGGAAAGGTTGATTGTACAAGACCACTGTAATTGATTGTTTTCATTAGTGAAATGTGCAATTATGTCACTTTGATTAGTTTTGGATACCAGTGATGTGTTCTCAGAATCCATGGTCAAGGTGATTTCATATACAAGGAGGTAGTTTTACTCTGAATGCTTTTTGTTGTATACTTTTGGAGTGCAAGCATCTGTATCTCAGAGACCATCTAATTATAGTGAATTGGTGTGTTGAGCATTTTATTTGAAAGGAGTCCTTCAAGATATGCTGTATGCCTATGACATATAGATCAGTGGTGGACGAAGTTACAAACTATACCAAATGTATTTAACTATATGTCCTCATTGGCTAGTAATCATTATATATTATATATTTGTTTTCATTTATTCATATCAATGTAGGTAATCGCTGGACTTTAGAGTGTTGTCTACATCACTTGCATGTCGACAGATTTCACAGAGCAAATAATTTATGAGATACAGATGTTGAAACCAATAAAGGATTAATTTTTTGTTTATCTTAGGAGAGTATATTGTATAAATTGTTTAGTTAAGTTCATTTGCTGTTGTCGGTATTCCCCATAGTGAGTTTCCTAATGTTAACGCTTTTGGTTGTTGGTTCTTTTTTTTTTCTTTCTTGGAGCTTTAGGGCTTGCCAACATCAAGTTCATTATAGCCCTGACAGTAATTGTTTGATTTCTTGTATGAGTTTGATGCTACACACTTAAAGGATTTTTGTTGTTTTCTAATGAAGTTCATAACACGAGACCAAACAGAAGATCCTTAAATTAATATTGACCAAGACAAATTTTGAGAATTCAGGTATTGTTCTCATCACAAAACCCTACATTAGGTTTTTCTACTGCTGAATACTATTAATTAATCTGAAGTATGACAAAAGTTAATCTTAGATACATACTCAGTTTTAATACATGTTAAAATTAATAAAATGTGCTTTGTATCCTATTATTAATTTGATATAATTAGTTTTAGAGAAATCCCACTCATGAGAACTGTCAACAAAGTGCATATATTTAAAGAATGATAAAATTTGGTTCAAGTTGTTATGGTGTGCCACAAGGAGCAGTATTATGAGCTTCATTAGTATTTGTGAACAAAATGTGTGTGAATGATTTGTCATCTCTTGTAAATGTTTGTAGAGTATTGTTTGCTCTTTTTTTAATGTTAGAGTATACTTCAATCTGCCACAGAAAATACATTTTTACTGGTTATGTGTTGGTTCATAGCAAATTAGTCTTGCTGATTTAAAGTAAAATCCTTGAACTTGAGTTTAACAGATTTGCCAATTTATCACGACTATGGCTACGGTTGTTTCATACATAAGTTACTTCTTTTTCTATACTAAATAAAAATCTGTTTTAAAGAAGTAAGATTTTCATTTAAAATTATAAAGGTAACCCTTTCCCCACTCCCCGCTGCGAGTGATGTAACTGGCTGCCGGCGCTGTTAAAATTTTGCAAATAAATGTTTAACTGTTTACAATACACCACTTTCTGTGCATGTTTTCACTGCCATATTCGTTCAAACTATAATCTACATGTTGCAATGCTCCACCATCTTTAGATCCAGGAACTACTGAGAAAAAAATCGATAACGTTTTTTCGGGTGAATCAAAAATTCTGAAATTTATAAAAAATAAAGTCAACATACGCATCCATCGTGTATTAAAGTTGGGTTATAATCGAGCTACAGAGTTATTTTATGAAACTTCAAACTTTTCCAACATCTGTATAATGTGAAAAACCTGCACTTTTTTGTTCTTTACTTGATAAAATGTTATAAAATACAACAGTATTGTAAAAAAAATATTTATACATCAATAAACACAGAATGAAACAAGGAAAATTAAGATGTAACTGAGATTTCTGTAAGTCTTGCGGTTTGGTTTCAACTGACCTCTGAACTCAACGTTCTGTAATTTTGAATCTGACTGGTTTATGTCTTGAATCAAGTATTTTTCTTTGAAATGCATTTAGTTCATGGAATGAGCCGAAACACTAAAACAAGATTTTGTGGTGGTTTTAGATTTTTTCATGTGTACCTAATTTTCCGAGATGGCAAAGTATTGGTATTCAGTACCCCAAGTAAAATGAAGGATAAAAAAATTAAAACATATTCAAACCTTCCCGGATAAAAACTTGTACGACTCCAGTAGAAATGGTCATTGACTGGTAATCTGTTAACGCCAAACAGCCGTTCATTTCAAATGGTCACCAATGGCCGTTTGGCGGTAACAGATGGTTACACCAATGGCCATTTTTATTAGAGTTGACTACAATAAAATTTTGTTGTGGATTTACTCATTTTCATCATTAATGCACAAAGCAACAAAATCAAATATACTTTTCTGGCAAAGAAAACGTATGGATAGGTTGTAAGATATTTTGTCTAGTTTGTTATTGTAAACCTACTTGTTTTGAATAATTAACCTTTTTACGTATTTATTCATTATTCGCAAACCTTTTCTTTAATTACCAAGGAAAATCATTGCATGTTTTCAGATTAATAACGCTCGAAAGGACGTACACGAATCTTAATGTTTTTAACGATATGCGAGAAAGACAAATATAAAAAGTGTTACTAATAATATTATTACTTTACTGTAAAAAGACATTAATGGATTACAGTTAGTGCATATTGACGAGGAGAGTTTACGTTGTTTCTTTCTATATATCTTATACAGTCCTATTCGCATACTACGCATTCCTCCTTTTGTACCTCAATGACCATTTATTTCAGCGTTACATTTGATGCTCTGTTCTCAGTTGACCTCGTATTAACGGTACTTCCTGTAGTTTATTGTCTGTATGTCTTCTTACTCGGACAATTGATTTCGAAGAGAAATGAGAATATGAAAAATACCTTGAAAACCACGCAGTCACTATACTTATAGAGTTCCAAGAATCCATCTTTGAATCAGGCAACCCGCCTTCCCATAGAAGTTGGTCCATCAAGGTGCTCGTCATGTCTGGACGATAAGATCCTTCGATCCTGGCTAGACGATTATGCAAATATCGATCTTCATGCGGACATATCCTAAGTTGAGTGAATTTTGTTGTTTTTTTCTCGTCACCACGAAGACGTACTTTGCTGCGTTATAAGTATATGTTTTGAAACTGTCAAGAAAAATCTGTATTGATCCGTTTTTACCTTTAAATGACAGTGATTTTAAAACCAAGTATTTTCATTCTTCCTAATTGTCAATTTACCTTCGATAATCATAAAATCTCGTTCATACGATTTTTCGAATGTAATGAAGACAATGTGATGTATCGAAACACATTTTTAATATCAATGAAACGTCAACTATAAATTTTTGGAAGAAAACTTACTTAAATTATCCGAGAGTTCTTCACATAATTATACTTATATTCTTTAATTGTTGTTTGACGTTTTGCAATATACATTTGTTAACTCTTCCAAACTATTGCTTTTGTTAAACAATAAAAGCTCTTCCTAAAATATAGAATATAATTACATAGAAAAAAGAGTCGGATAACTATTATTTTTGTCCTGTGCTATACTTTCCTTTATTGCAATTGTAACTGTACGAATCGTTGACTAATTAAACCAATAATGTTCTCCCGCGCTATCATTCGTGTTTTACTGCCAGTTTTTAGTCATGAGCGATAAACTGTCCCACGTTTGGTTTCGTGAGGTCTTGTCAGTAACTTAGGACCCGATCCAGTCCTCTGAGTAAAAGTTCCAATTCAATTACTATTTAAAGTTCACTGATTAATTTTTACAGATGTTCTTTTAACTAGTTATTCTATTAAATGAATTTTTACGTTGTATTAAAATTGTAAAGGAATAGCATTGCTGATGTATGAGGTGAAAGGTGAAACAGAGTTGGGGAGATAGTTCAAGTATTTACCCATTTATTAAATACTTCCTTTTCGTTATTTTTGATCATTATTCTTGGAAACTTTGAGTTAGCAAATGCTTATTATTTCACAATAATTGGATCCATAAAACACCGGGTATCAAAATCGTGGGAAGAAAATGATTCATCTTATCGACACTGGAGATGGATTGACAGAACTAATAAAATGTTATTTATAAGTTTGTTTATTATTTGATATAATTTCATTTAAGTGCTCACCCACAAAAGCAATACTAGTTACCAGAATCGTCATTTTAAATATTGGTTGGAACCTACCACAAAGCGATATCGTATCTTTTACATTTTGTATTTGTTTATTGCCCCCCACGTGGTCATATCCAGTTTGGAACTGCTTTTTTGACAATAAAATTTATTTATTTAGTATTGTCAAAGACGTAAAACCGATTAACTAATTAGGTCACTTGTAATTTATTATTCTCCTATTTAAGTGGTATTCTAATGCATTTGTAAATAATATTTATTTCTTTACGTTATTGTCTCACATAATCTAACTGGTACCAAAAAAAAACATCATAATGAATTCATTGACGGTTATGACATATCGCATACAACGTCACATAGCGTCGAGTGAGGCGAACAATATTTTGTTTTGTAAAATATTTTAAACGCAATAAATTTAAAGAAGTATATGATCTTTTGTTGTTTTTTTTGGCGGAGGGAAGAGATGGTTTTCTCGAGGATCTTGAGTTTCCACCCGTCCTCACAACATGAGATCGAAACAAACAGACGATATCTTTCTGTCATAATAAGTTCAAATATCCCCATTTCTTTGACAAAATGTATTTGGAATTTTTTATAGGTGACATCTGAGTCAAGACGTCGAGTGAATCAAAATCGACCCTCTGAATAAACTACTAATTAGTAGAAACAATAATTTGATATTCTTTCAATTTCAAAATTGGTGGGAGTATGGCGGTGGCAGTGCCCCATCTTGTTGCCCCCATCAAATGACGGCCCTGCTAACTACTTACGTCTCGTAGACATGGATTCAGAGAACATAATGCCGTCACAGTCTATGATGTCACCTTTTGAGGACAATGATCTCTGTATTCGTTAACTTATAGGACTCATCTTGCTTAGCAATAAAAGTTCTTGATATGTAACTGTGCTTTCAGCTATGTATCCTATTCACAATCATCGTGGAAACGTTTAATTAATGCGAGAACGAAAATTTACTTCACTTCGACATATTTCGTCTAGAGTAAATTTATCTTTTCCTACAGTAAATTTCAACGTCCACCAGTGGCAGAATGAGAATTTTATTTTGGCAGGCGCTTAGATTTCCATGGTGTGTGGGAGTATGGAAAGAGATGCAATTTTGAAGCAATTTATGATTCTGTAAGAATTTTATTTTTACTTCCCAATTCAAATAATAGTTCTACATACTAAACACATATTTTTAGAGAATATAAGAAAATTGTATTGTTTCACTCATTTGGGTGGGGGGGGGGTGTTCTACCCAGGAGCCACGACTTTCAACATTCATCCTTATTAGTTTAGAGTACCTTTCCGTTTTCGTTTTATACTCTGTGCACCCTAATTGTTTATCCTCTCGGTTTATATACACACTACAATCTTATCATACCGCATATGAGACACTTGGAAGGATATTTCTGAATAAATAAATTTATTGTCAAAAAGGAAGTTTCAAACAACATACGACCACATGAAGACAATAAACTAATTTACTCTCCGGAAGCAATCCAGGGACCGTCCCATCTATTCGTATCAAGGACCCTAAGCCATATGTAGATTTATCAACTCTGCGCCCCAAGGTAAAATTATTGCATGTGCCCTAAGAATATGAACAGATACTACTTGTTATAATAGCTACAGAATATTTAAAATATATAGTTCATAGAACAAAAAAAAATATCCTATACGTATTAAATACATGTGATTATCAAATCTTTAAATTATTCCGGAAATATTGCTTATAAATCGTAAATGTTAAAATCAAATAATATTCGAGATTAATAACAATAGTATTTATGTGAGTTTAGAGAACCTATCTATAAATATACCCGAAGAAAAAGTGAAGAAAAACCCGGGCCAGGGTGGAAATTTTTATTTTTCGTTATTTCAGTCCACATTTAATGTCTTATTTGTAGTACTAGTGGAGGTATTATCTTATATTTCAAGCGGATGAACCGTCTTGAAAGTTACTTTCGTGAGATGACTAAATCCACGCGTACCGCGCCACTCCATGCCAACAGTGTACCGTTCCGCGGCGGGCGCGCAGTGGTGTCGCATTCGTAGGCTGTACCACGCATGCGCCACTTGGCGCCCGATCGGAGGATCTTGCAGTGAAATGGTAGCCCCTGTTGACAACGGACGCGCGGACACCGGACTCTCTTTGACGGCTTTTGTTCGTGAAGATGGCTCTGAAGATGGGATGATGTAACGCGAGGAAAGAAGCTGAATGTGGACTTAAGTAACTGACAATATGAGGGAGTTGAGGATGGTCGATAGGTGAGTCAGTTGAAAACAAGCATGTGTGTAGAATTGGTGACGCCTGCGGTGCACGATCTCGATTGCTTGGTGTTGAGTTTTTTGGTGCGTCAGTTTTATAATGTCATTAGCTCAATCGTTCGTATAACTTCTAAGAGCATCTTTTATTGATTTATTCTATTTTTTGATGAATGAAGAATATCACTATTTGCACCGGGAACTGCAGTGCAAGTCGTGCTATAAACTGAAACACGGACTAATATTTCTCTTCGCTCTGGATTCCACTCAAATATTCATATGTTTCTCCAAATTTATTTTATTTATTCATTCATTTATTATTTTTTCGTGTTGATAGAACGGTCTTTCTATTTTGTCGTCTAGTGTGATGACCAGATGACCTGTAGATATGTCCGCATTGCAGGAATATTATTTTTAAATTTTATTTTGACGGTCATTATTGTCTTAACTCAATTTTGATGGCAAGGTCTATAATTTTAAAACATATTTTACGTTTATACAGACTTATTTAGAATTTAACGTATGTTAGTTTGGGGACAATCAAGAATTTTATGCACGAATAGAACCTTTTGGTTTTGGAATAAAAATTCGAAGAATATTGTTTTGTTTTATAGTTTAAAATACAAAGATTATCCCGAATAAATTAATTTTTAACAGTACTAAATTCACTCATTCAGTCAAGAAATATTTTCTCCTGTAATTTTTCGTGAGAAACCTATTAAACCATCGATTTGAGAGTGAACCCCAAACAAAGACGTCCATTAAAAATAGCCGTCAATCCTTCCTTCTCGATTATCCAATGCTTTATTACGTAAGTACCTCATTGTAAATCATTGGTAAGACATTACTTCAAGATTTCAACACATCTTTCGGGGAAGAGTATTTCACTCTTTCTGTCTTGCGAGCACGCAATGACACGTGCTTCTTCAAGTTTGCATTCCTGATTGGTATTGATCGTGAACGTAAATGGGGACCATAGCTATGCGTGTCACGCAAGTACCGTATCTGTCGAGAGAATAAATATTCTGTGGATTCGTTTGTGCTTTGGAACATTCGCCTAACTAATATGAATTACTGATCGTCTCAAATGAAGTAAATCCGTTGCATCTGAAGTTTATTTTCCTTGTTGGTAGTAGATGATTTATTCCTATATACAATTTCTGCAGATTATTTTTATAATTTTGAAAATTTAAATTAAGAGATTTTACTTCACTATAAATTCAAAAAATTCAAATAAAACATTGGTCTTCTAATAAATTGAATTTTACCTTCATTTATAACTGCTCTTAACCCAATAAATTTGATCATATTTCAGAGACCTCCAAGTCTCATAATAAAGTAAACATTAAGTAAAATATTAAATATTTCATTAATCTGGGAAAGGAAATATTAATGTTTGGAAACGTGGAGGAAAATATAACACATTGATAATATTATCACGTACTATCGTGATATTCAGTTTGGCAAATAATAATTTTGAGAGAACAAAATACATTGGGAGTTTTATGTTCAGGATATTTAGTAACGGAAGAAAATCACATAAGAATTATTATTATTATTATTATCAATAAAAAACAGAAAATTAAGATTATTACAAATAAATTGTTAAATATTTTTAAAACAAAAAACTGGATAGTGAAAAACAGAAAGAAACAAAAAAGGAAACGACATAGATATGATTAAAATAACTCTCTTCTCTAAAATTCTTTAAGTCAACAAAACGGTATGATTGCTGCAAAACGGTGTGACAAAATATCTACGACAATGCGAAAAATGGGCAAAGTCTCTAATAAAATAAATTAATCTGTTCTTATTAAGTATATTAATATCTATATGTGGAGTCAGCGTGGCTCAGGGGATAGAGTACTGAGTTACTGGATTGATCCCCGGCGAGGTGGGGATTTTCATCACGCATCAACACCCAGACTGACTCCCAGGCCTACTCAGCCTGCTATAAAATGAGTACCAGGGTCTCTCCTGGGGTCGAACCGGTCGGAGCGAGATGCTGACCACATCTCCTCTTTCTAGTGCCGGGGTCAAGAAATCGGCGCGAGAAGGGCTGTAGTGCCAGATAAGAAGAATATCTGTATGTTTTCATAATTTATAGTAATAGTGAAAAACTCTCAAAATAAAATCAAAAATGTCTGCAACGTCGCAATTTAATGCCGGCAAAAGTAACATAACGTTCTCGAAAAAACAGAAATAAAAAAAAATGCCATAGGAACATTTTGAATTAAGTAGTTTATGCTAGTTTAAATTGTTTCAAAACTATTCTTTATATCACCCACTCGCTGAGGAAACAAAACGAAATCCTTATACAATATCAGAGTGCAGGTATTATTTTCTTTTTAGGGTACTCTGTCCACAAGCAGTCAGAGTACAGGTTTTATTTTTCAGAAAAAAATACATTAGAAAAAAGTGTAGAAATCTCATTTACGGAAATGGTAACATACTATAAATTCAGGATGAAAAAATTTACAAGATAATACCTCTCTCTGAAAATCAAAATACCATGTAACTGAATTCCAAGTTACTATATTGCATTGCTTTCCAGAAATTTATTTTCGTCTCATCAGGTTTCTAATCTTTTGTTGACCCTTGACGCGGATGATCGTTTTCTGTCTTAAAACAAAAAGTAACTTTTAAGATCTTTAAGTAACAAATTAAGATCTTCTCTAACAATTATTGTATGGTTGGTTTTAGATATAGGCATCCTATCAATAAATTAAATAATAATTTTTTTTTAAATTACTTGACCGATTTTTGTAATGATTAAGAGAAATATCCTTTTTAATAATTGGGCATCTCACGGAAAAGTCGCATTAAAAAATGGAGTGGAAAGACGTTGCGTAGATGGACGAGAAAATCTTCTCTAGTTCACTCTTGCGCTTTTGTTATAAAGTCTTTGAGCAGTTCGAGAACATGCCACTGAGTATCTTTTTCGGAGCGCTAATGGACCTTCTTGATCGTACACTGCAAAGCTCCTTCTCTCAAGTTCTTCCCACCTCCATACTCCTGTTGCCACTTCTCGTCCACTTTCTCTTTTATATCCCTTCCCTAGACCACCTCCATCCCCAACCCACTCACTTCTTCCTCCATCCACCACTTCGCATGATAGACGCTCACTAGCCTCATCATCTCATGCCTTTTTCATCACATCCTCCTGCTTCCCCAGATTCCCGTCCCAATCCCTCTTTTCGTACAAGATTCCTTTGCGCTCAGTTTTCGTGGCAACAGCTCTATTTCGTATGTTTCACGAACGCTGATTCCAAAGAGTTTATTGGTGAAGGATTAAAGGATTAAGTAATGCCATATTTGTACATTTTACCTTAATTTGTTCACAAATAAATTTTAATCAAGAAGCAGCAAAGCTAACATAAATAAATAAATAAAAAATTATTGTCGAAAAAACAGGTGGGGGATGCTAAACGAATTTACTCTTCGGAAACAACCATCCAACAATTCCGACCAAGGGCCCAAGGACGGATTTAATACTTAGATTTTAATCAAATTCGCACTGTTATCAATTTATTGTTCCAAAATGAATGGTAGATATAAAATCGAGATTAATAATAACAAAAATATTAAACGAAATTCCCACCTATGGAAAAATCCGCCACTACCCGGGGAAAGACCGGAGAAAAATCCGCGCCAGAATGGGACTATAGAGATAATGTATACAACCGTGCCAAGGTTGCGTACATAAAGTAGGTTTCATAATTATCATATTCAACGGAGTGAGTCTATATCGCAAAGTAATTAAATTGTTGTTCAATTTCAGAAGTCTTATGCATTTATGTTATGTAAAGTTGTATTATTATTTGCGTAATAACTGGATAATAGTATGTGAAATTCCAGAGTTTGACTCCTTTTCTTGAAAAAGCAAGTGCAGTGAGCTCTCGATCATCTAACGTGATGTGGCGGCGACAAGCAGGACCGGATACCGACAAGGCCGGGTAATCCGGATAACGATGATAACTTATTTCCTCCAAAGCATTTATTCGTAATGTACGTATGATGATGAATTCACAAGTTGATAATACTTCGAATTGTCCAGTACTGTAGTTTGTACCTGGCATTTAGGGTCTATAATTCAATTCCGGTTCAGTACTTTATAGTAAAATGAATTATAATAAAGTTTGTAAACATTTACTGCTGTAAGATGTATACATTTTTATCATTTAATTAATTAACAACTAACTCAAAACGCCACTACTCAAACTGTACTTCCCTAAGTGAAGACAATATAATAAGAGTGTTGTCTATCAGTACACTAACACTAATTAACTGAAGTAATTAACACTAGTTAAATGAATATACCTTGTTGTGACACTTCGGCTATGTAGTGGCACTGAACGAGACACTGTTTTGTACAATTTAACTACAGTGTTGTAAAGTAGTACTGTTTACAAAATTCTATGAGTCCAAAAATAATGGTTTTCTGTTTGCTGAAGTATTTATAACAAGCAAAAATTACGAAACCCAACGAAATAAAATAACACATTTTTTTCAGAGTTAGGAAACCAGGTAATGGCGAGCTTACTATAATTTTTTTCTCTCAAAAATTAGTAGAGAGGCAAAAAAAAAAAAATTGCTGCATTATAATATTACCGTTTTTCAACATTTTATTACCTAACATTACAATATCATGACATCATTTGCGATAAATCGAATTTTGAGAGTCGTACCAATTGTTACCAATTTTTGAAATATTAACCATAATATTAAAATATTGGAGTGACTTCAGTAGAAAATTATGACCTTGAAAATGAATTTAAAAATATAATTGAAAAAATACGAAACACCATTCTGTTTTCTGAGTACTGACTCGTGCGAATGGGAACATCGATAGAAATTTCTTTATTTCATTTCTCGAAGGTCTTACCCCTAGGTGAGAAGTTTCTTTTTGAACACCTCAAGAGCACGCTGAGTTGACTGTTCTTGCCTTATCTTACTCGGCCATATACGCGTGGAGCCTACATGTTTAATGGTGTATGCAGAATAAACTGGTCTGGGTTCAATAGTTTCAAGGTGATTGATAAATACTTGAATATTGTTTTTCGTTTCGGCATGATGTTTTATTGAAAGTTACTTAGAATTAATGAAATGTGTAAATGTCACTTTTGCGAATCATTTGAACTATATCGTAATTTATTTTCTGTATTACATCCATAAATTATTTTCTTATGTAGCACATTTTGACAGCAGCATAACTACAACTTATGAGGCCCGGGCTAGGATATCTTTTTAGAAGCCCGCTGCTACAACCACACATCAAAGCTATTGCAAGCTGAGTTAAGGATTACGTAAAAGAATTTGAAATTGAATTTGGGCTTGAATTTAATAAGATGAGCTGTGAACGATATAATCAGAAAGAGTAAAATGAATTAATGTATTGAGAACCGAATTCAAATGCTGAAATTATTTGTCAATTCAAGGTTAGTGTAATCGCAATTGTGTTGTTTTTAAAACTTTTCTGCTTTGTTAATGTTCATCGAATCACCCTGATACATTTTCGAATGAACAGGACTCTGGCAGTGAACAAGATTTTTCAATTGAAAGAATGACGAAGAAAATGAATCGTGGAGTCTTGATGTGGGAAAGCACTACTTAGATATTCATGTATTGTAATATTTTGTATGTGATAAATATTTTAGAAAAATTTTATCGAAACCAAATAATGATCAAGTTAAATGTCTAAAATCTTACACTGTACTATTATCTTGTGTATTGTATTCTAAATATTGAGCAGATTACAGGTAAATATTATGACATCTTCGTGATCTCGATGACTAGAGCCTCTAGTCGGCAATCTTTTTCTTGTTTTTGAACGGGTCAAATTGTAAATATTTTAGTTTCCGCGAGGTACGGAGCAAACTCAATATTCCTTCAAACAGGCATGTCTAAATAACAAGCTAAGAACAAGTATTTACAAATTCATTTAACAACATAGTAGTATTCAGAATAATAACAAAATAATAATAAAAAATAAAGACTCAATGGATTACAGCTCTCTTAAGGGATGAATGTAATTGGGGAAAATAATTAACCAAACAGGGAATCTCAGTTAATTGTATCATCCGAACTAATTGGAGATATTGAACTTCCCTCTTAGAATATCTAAAACTATTTGGTTTCGAAATTGGTCGCTAGAGGAGCTAAAATAAAGTTAAACTTCTTTTTCATATTATCTTCGTAATTAGAGTGTGTGTTGTTATAGCGCGTACTTCCAAAAATGTGAAATTGTAATTCTAGCGTACCGTGGAAAAATGACTGTGGATGCGAACTTGGCACGACGACCGCAGTTTGTCGACCCCTGTTTTTGTTCGTGACAGTCTCGTCGTCTCCTCGTGCAGGGTGAAGGAACATTTGAGGAAGTGCACAATTATTTGTAATGCACATTTAGTTAGGCGACACCGAATTTATGAATATATTCGCACTCCATCCTACTTCATACCTATACAACACTGTTCGTAATGTTCTTGTCAGTGGCGGATCCAGGATTTTATTTTGGGAGGTATTAGATATCGTTAAAATGGAAGATTTTGAGAAAAATAAGACAATTTTCAAGGAAATTTACGATGTTGTAATAATATGATTTTACAACCCAATGCGAATAGTAGACCTACATACTTAACATAATTTTTTTACAAAACATTTTCACTTATCTTTTTTAGGGGAGGAGTTGATTTCTGAGGCCGCCACCTCAGTCATCCACTAATTCTTGATCATAAAAAGCGTGAATGTAATGGCAAGAGGAAACTCAAATTCTCTCGTGTCTACGCTCTTTCGAGAGACAAGGCATAGACGTTTGTGAGAGATGAATTAAGCTTCGTCTTATAATGCTTCGCTACCATTGTGGTCTGTCCCTTAGCGACCTCTTTATCTCTGACACTGATAGAGAGAGAGAGAGAAAACGGGACGATGACCTTCGTGACTTCTTGGTTTACTACGCCAATGTGTACTCATCCTGATGCTCATCGTATGAAGTTGTCCTCACTAAAGGCAATAGTCGCGTCAGGAAACTTCTGGACAGTTTATTTCCACTGTGAGAGGTTTGTTTTATCAACTAGTTCTAGTGCGATAGGTCTTTATCACGCTTAATTAACGCACTTATTTGCCAATTTTTTAAATTCTTAATGTCCCCTCAAGAAATTTAAATACTACGGAAACTTGTCCATTTTGGCAGGGTTCGAATAAAGGGGGTGGGAGCTAGGGAAATCCCCACTTCAGTCTCTATTTTCCCCACTTGTACATCTAATGTTCCTTCCCGATCAGGTAAAAATTATTTCCAATCTTGATATTGACGATAATTATTGCCAAAAATACGCATTAATTTGAACTTATGCGCCAGCAATTTTTCATGGAATATGTACATCATTATAATAAGGCTTCCAAGAAAACATTATTATAAAAAAATTAAATAACGTTAGACAAATTTGTAATAGGTCAATATACACAGTATATCAGAATTAATTAGAAAATGCCCCCATGATTATAATAACATTTTCGTAACACTTTTATGAAGTACTGTGTTGAAATATGGAAAAAACAATATTCTAAAGTGTCCCCCAATCCTTATTCCTTTAATTCGGGCACTGCATTTTGGGGCGATTTCTGTAATATCTTGAGAACTGTCGTCTTGAATCGTACTCCTACATTAATTTCGTCACTTCGTTCAGCCGAGTCCCACGCAATAATTATTTTAAAATACAGCTGTCACTGATTTATAGATCCTGCCTGGCTCTGCATAGGACTTTGTTATTATATGGTTCTCCCTAGTTATGATAGTGAAGAAAAAATAGCACATTAACATACAACTAACGTCATATCTTAATCAATTCGTGTGTCGGGGTGATTGATTTCGTTACTTTCACCGATTTTAACTGCATGTTCCATAACTAAATCCCCCTCAAGATAAATAAGTCAGTAATCAGGAAAAGGACGAGTTTTATTCTATTAAATTGGAGCAGAAACTAAGTGCTCGTAGAAAGAAAAACACACATGATGCCAACAATAGTGGGGCACGTCAAATCGTCTGCAATTCATGAGAATTTAGTGTCTGTGCAGTTGCCTGCAGCACTCACGAATTTGAGTTGTAGAAATCTCCTAGTTTCACTACACAAAGTTCAATCACAATGTTCATAGTCTGCAGTAATGACACTTAGTCGTTTGACTGATCTCAGCTCGGGTAGCGAGGGAAGACGTCTGTCATCCGTGAGCTGGCTCGTGGCAGAGCGATACACGGAGCTCCTCTCAGTAGGAGATCTCTAGTCAGAATGAATTCTAGCTGTGATCAACAAAATAATTTTACCTTGGTAACCTTCCTATTCGTCGAGAGAATCCTTTGTCGCTGTTCTGGAACCTTCCTAACAGCGTTCGTATTTCTTGTCAATAAGTCTTGCTTTGACATTCTAATAAGCTTCAAACATCATCATTTCTTGTCTAGGAACGCGCACAAATCTGTCGTTCTTTGGAGGACATAAACAAACGTTCGTTTGTCTTGCGTTCTGTTTGAGTGTAGAATGTCTTCCGAGTAATAACATCTAATATCTATTCAAGTGAGTAATAACGTGCATCAGTTATTCCGGAGTGATAATATGTAGCAGTTCTGAGTGATAATATGCTGCTACACGTGAGATATAGCGGAAATTCAATAAGAATAAGTTTTCGCAATTCACCCACTTAAAAACGAATTTTTAAACATTCTTTCATGGTGATCCTGTACAATACAAAATCAACATTTCAAACTCTGCGTCTAATTTTCTTTTCAAAGTTGATGATTGAGTCAGTCAGTGGAGATAACGCCACTAGTATATAGATCCAAGAATCACAATGTTCCCCGTTGTTAGGTTCTTAGGATAACTTTCATGATTTTCACGAAAAGTCAGAGCCCCGAGATACCTTGGTCTTGTGGACCTTGAGGTAGCTATCACTCGCTCCGAATCCCGGCCTCGATGTTAGGAGTTAAGCCCTCTGAGATATCTCGTGTTTGTCAATATTTATTTACAATCTCAAGTTATTGTTGCTATTAATATCGAATTATTATTATTATTATTAATGTTGAATTTTAAGTTATTTTATTGGATATGATTTATTGGCGATATTTTAGGAATAATTTCAAG
Source organism: Laupala kohalensis (assembly GCA_002313205.1). NCBI lineage: Eukaryota > Metazoa > Arthropoda > Insecta > Orthoptera > Trigonidiidae > Laupala > Laupala kohalensis. The sequence goes on along the minus strand of NNCF01133521.1, from coordinate 135,849 downwards.
ATTTGGTAATAAAACATATTAGTTAACTAACTTTTGTGTATTCTATTAAATATAAATTTCTTGACATTCTAATAACGGGTAAATATAATGACAAGTAGATATTTTTATTGTTATTTTTTGGGGGCACAGACCATGCTCTGCCATTAATTTTATCGACGACTGCTGAGTCAATAATTGTCATTAATCGAGAATACTACATTTCGAAAAAAAAAAAAATTGTCATTACGTTTCTGTAAAGATTTCTTCCGAATAAAATTCCAATTCGAGACATTCTTACCTCTTTTAATTTTTTAATGAAAAAAGTATTTTGATTAAGTACATTGATCTATACCACTGCATAACTACACCGATCGATATCATATGTAATTAAACGGTTGAATGTAAAATAATCTATGCAGCGCAATTATCGCTCACAAGAGACCCATTTCGCGTTTATTTGTGCACTAAAATTTATCGTGAAACTCCATGTAATCATCTATCCGCTCTGGTATTGTCAGTGGAACAAAGCGGATGTTATCCCTTGTGTCCCATGTTCAGAATGTCAATTATCCTTCTCTGAGCTTCCTTACTTCGCATGCGTTCTTTGTTTCATCTTCTCTCCAACACTCCTAGTATTAGAGTGACCTTTTGTTCTGCTACCCTGTGTACTCGGGAAGTTATATTCCTCTATATAGATCACGCAACGGGGAATCTATCCAATTAAAAAATTCGAAAATTTTTTGAGAAGGTAAGGTGTAAAATTCGACAAACTAGGACCCTCCACGTCTTTTGAAGGATTGTAGAAATAGTCAATTTTGTGCAATGAGCACTCAAAGTGCGAAAGAGTTTTTGGCATAGTGACCGGGGTATTGACCCCAGACAAAAAATAGATGGTACTAGTGACGCTGGATGGGCGTAATTAAATGTAAAACTAATTTTGTTAGTCTCGCCAACCATACACTTATGGTTAGAGTTAACTTTCGACTATATGGCAATCATCTTTCAGTATTCTAAAATACAACACTATATTAATAATAATGAACAAAATCGAAGAATTCTACTTCTACTACTCTCTCTCTCTCTCTCTCTCTCTCTCCCTCCCACCATCCTTCGGAGCTCGTTGCCTACTTACGGTAGAATTAAATCACTAAAATATCTTAAATCTGCATAAATAATCAGAGAAACATATAATTATTGCGATTCAATTTGAAAAACATACCTCACTGGCCATATAAATGAAATAATTGCAATTATAATTTATGGTGAAGTACATTGAGTCCTATGGAGGAAATAATTATATATAATATTATAATTATGTATAATTGCATTTGCCATTTTTCCGTGGCCGGAGGAAGGTTAATAAGTGAAATTTACTCGACTTGTACCCCCTATGAAACTATTTTGTGTCCATTTTGTTAATGATCATTAATATACAGTGTTGTATTTTTAGATTACTTAAGATGACTGCTATTTATTCGAAAGTTCTCTAACTATAAATGTATGGTTGGCGAATCTAACAAAATTAGTTTTACTAGACAATAAAGTTAAGTGAATGATCTGGTGGCTTACAAAGATCTATAAAATAAGGCATTGTACGTTCAAATCCGATAATTAGAGTTTGAAAAAAACTTAGAAAACCAGTTTGTAATAATTTTTGCAAAAAAAAATAGCATTTTCTTTTTGTTTTTTATGGTTTTAAAAAGTGGTCCTTGCAATAGCAATAACAATGATATAACAATGCACGCTGTACGTCAATTAGTTGCAGGGATACGTTTAATTATTTATCCTGACGTTTCTTGTTAACAATTGTCGCATTACACCAAAAATTGTCATGTCCTAAACCACGGTAGAAATTATTTGAAGACCCTATAGTTTGTCCCCTTTTAATTTGCAAAGGATTCTTTTCTACCCATTGCCTGGACTATGGACCGATATGAAATTAATGTATTGTGAATAATTTGTTTTGAGAAATATTAAATTATTCCAAACTATTGCCTTGGGAAGATTTCGCAGTCATACCAACATGAAAGTACCAATTAGTGGACCCATTGTATCGTGAAAACATGTCATGGCGTATTATGTCCACTATTTGGTTTATTAGTTAAACAAAAATGGTAATAACGTTTAAAGAAGCAATTCTCCAGTATTCCACTTTTTGGATCAATAAATGTAACATAAGAGTACTTGTGTGTTTCAATTTATTACCGAAATGAATGTAAAAAATGTAACTAATTTCTCTCGTGACAATAACAAAGCTTTGAATCAAAATTTCATTAATCTCTTTATCTTATTTATTTTGCAAACATTCCATTGTCTCCTACCAATCGTAATCAATTGATACGAATCAGGTAACATTGCGTAGATTAATTCCTGAACTTAAGAAGAATTGTAATATTTCATATTAAGTATCCATTATTTTTTGTATAATTTGTTTTTATTTTATATTTTTGGTAATAAATTGAAACACTTAATTTTATTATGAGTGGAATACTGTATAGTTACTTCTCCACGTTATTCACGTTTATCACACAGTTCAAACTCGAGATTCTATCCTGATAAGTTATACCACTGATCGTTTACCATAAGTTCTTCAGTGTATTTGCATCCATTACCAAGGCGGATAAGCCCCTATCATTTCCACATTTCTTGTCCACTCCTTCTTTTGCACTTTATACATCTTACATGGCGTCATTTTTATTTCAGACGTACTTTTCTCCCCTTCAAGCACTGCAGGCGACTACAACACGCTCAGCTCATGTCCCCGTGCGCTGCTTCTCCAACTCATCGATTGTGCCCTTCGCCGCCCTTGAACAGTTGTCCTACATGCTATGCATCCCAGAGCGCTGTGATGTCAATGACATTCCATCTGAAATCGACTTCTTCGAATTTCTCATTCGCGTCTTAGTCCAGCGTCATCTGTATTTACCATTCGTTACGTATCTGTACAAACAATTTCGTCTCGTCATCAAGTCTTTCATCTCCGCCATAAGAGATATTCATCATTTGTTTTCATTCCCTCGCAGCAACCACATTGTTGACAAGAACCTCAAAACATAGAACAATGTTCCTGAAGTATCCAAGCTATCCACTTTATATTTATATTTGAACGTGCCCTACTCATTTTTCGTGTATTTTTCGCAGTAAGCATATTTACTATATTATTTCGGAAAGAAATACGCATAAAATGCTACCATCGGTTTCAAGGAAATCATCCTCCATCACTACAGTTCTTTCTGATTCCTTTTATGTTCCATTCTGCCGGCCTCACGTCTCGCTCTCCCGAGATTGTTCCATCTACTCATCCACTCTTTCGACTTCAAATCCCACTGTGTTTGCCTCAGAAATGCAAAATTTTATTGTTGGATAAGTAGCGTTGTGTCCGAATAGCGTTCCGCCTGAAAGTAAAAGTCTTCGAAAACTTCTCCTGTTCGACCGCATACGTATCAGTGTAAACAGGATATTGAGTGAGTAGCGTTGCGCGTAAGTCTGTGGTAACCCAACAGTGGAGGAAGGGTGGAAGATATTGATACCTCCCCCACTTTTAGTACAAGTATTAGCTGACCCAAACGTATGGGCTGTATTGCCACCTAGTCGCGAAACGATAGTATCCATCACAGTATTAAATATAAATCTGGATCAAATCAACTTCCACGTATCAATATAAAAGAAAAGAATCCTAAAAACCATTTTGACTTTTTACCAATCGCTATGGGACCGTCCGGAAATTACGCAAAAATAAATCGCTTTTAACATCACTTCTCCCCTCCATAACGCATAGGTAACGATTTCTGTTACCATCCCCTCCAATAAGTATGAGACGTTAGCCCTACAATACCCCATCATTAAGAAAGGTTTTTAAAACTTTTCAGAAAATACAGGACAAATTTTGAGACACTAGCGTCATTCTTCATTCTTCAGAGCTCTGTACTCTCACTGTTGGTTGCAGTGACAAACTTTAACATTAAAAAGCACCTACAAAACTTAGCGTTACGTAACTCCCAAGCTAACACCCTCCCCCTACCGCGCCGTACCGCAGTGTAACGATATCACAAACTCACCCTCCATCTAGGGTGTGTTACGTAATTTATATGGACTGTCTCTTATTTGTTAGTTCCTGGAATTCAGACGAAACGTTACGCCGCGCAACGATGGTCTGAAATCTCCACTGTATTGGCCTCAGTATCTCGTGCGCTCACTGCGGCTCCTGGCGTTGACGAGTGCCACTGGCCGCCGACTAGACACTCCCCCGATCGATACCTGGCCAGGCCACGCGCCACCAGCAGCGTCGTCCCCCACGGCGCCACGCGCGCCGACGCCACATGCCCCTTGGGGCGACTTCCTTTCTTCTCCCTTAGGACGAGCACGCACTGCTACCATTCCAGCTCATTCGCTGGTGCTGATTGTGTGCGTAGCGTTGACATTGTTCGTCCAGCCATTAAATGCTCAAAAAACTGTCTACCCGGAAAGTTTCGGAGAAGTAGTGATGTGTTGCTCCTTTCTGGTTTCAAGGGTACTAAACACGAGTTTGTTTTGTCCCCACGAAAAAGTTAAGGAAATATATTTAAAAATAAAAAATATCACGCCCTTTTTCGGCTTTTGGTTTATTACCTGAAAACTGTGCACTCTACGAAGAAAATATCTCAATTTAAAAATAAACTAGGCAATTTTTTAAAAAACTTTCACCCATTTTTTTCAGATGAAGTATATAGAAGTAATAATAGAAGAACCCGTTGAATATATTCTCCAGAATTTTGCAAATTTTTATCTGAAAGATGTGAAGTTCTGAATCATTGCTTCATTAGGTGTTTCAAAATACTAATGACGACTTTCCACTTCGAAACATTCTAGGAAGTATAAAAAACACATCGAAAAGCTACAAAAAAATCAAGCAACTTTTTTAGTTATTTGATTGTTACAGGAAACACGCATGTTTCAAAGGGAAATACTAAATCTCGAGGGGCCAAAGTTCATTCGTTATCACTAACCTCAAAACCTTAGAGGACAAAAGAATCATTACTTCTCCAAAACTTTCTGGGTAAAAGCCCCTAAGGGCTGGGTTACGTGGTGTGAGGCATAGTGAAATTCGCGCGCCCGATCGCGGTTCACCATGGCAATTTTTTAAACCACCTAAAGTTAGAGCGTGTTCGTTGTCTGGGATCAAGAATGTAAGCAAAGGACTGAGGGAAGAGAATCTGAATTTTTTGTAAGAGTTACTTTTGATGGGATTCTTGTGTGTTCCAGGTTGAATTCTTGTCGTTATGAAGTTGGTTCTGAAGGTGGAGTTAGAGTCATTTTAATTGGTCACGATTTTTCAACAATATTTTCCGAAT
>NNCF01133521.1:73643-124054 GCA_002313205.1 Laupala kohalensis | reverse complement strand
TATATATATATATATATATATATATATATATATATATATATATATATATATATATATATAGAGAGAGAGAGAGAGAGAGAGAGAGAGAAACTAGGCAAGGGTGAAATTATTCCCTTAGTAATATCTGTCGAAGGTATTTTATCCAAGAGGTTTAAGAAGAATTTGGAAGACTTAGGAATAGAGAAGAATATCATAAAGGTCGCATAAAAGCTGTCCTCCTGCAGACTTGTCACGTCCGAAAGAAATTTAATTAATTAATGACTATTTATACAGGTCAGGATGAATGTCCTTTCTCTACCAATAAAGCCCAATCCCCATACCATCTATGGAGTGTGTGAATGTTCCAGTTTCTACTAAGAAAGAATCAATAGTGATAATATTTATTTACTCATTGACCTTATAGGTTACGAAGTGTCGAGCATTTGCTACAAATGATGGGATGGTCCCCTGCTTTCTTCCGGAGAGTAAAATAGTTTATTGCCCTGTGTCATCATACGCAATATTTAACTAACTTTTTACAACGAAATTATCTATATATCATTACAATGTATATAGAATAATTTGTTGCAAATTGTTAGCAATTCCTTACATTAAATCTGCACTTCTTTGTACAGCGAACTCCGAAACAAAAAGCGGGGTTCTGGTTTAGTTCAGTCGCACCCACTTGGAGAGCGCTTTCGGTGAAGAATGAGCGGGATGGAGGGGAGGGAGGAGACGACATCGTAGTAGGACGAAGGGTCATGGTCGGTGGAACCTGGTGACAGTCCTCCAGAGGTCTATATTTAGAACCAAAATAACTCTATCGCCGGAAAGGGAACAATCGGCCCAAAACTCTTCTGTCGATATGTGTATTCGAGGGGAATGACATGAGATATGAATCGGAAACGACCTTTTACGGTATCTTTGGGACCAACACTGCTTTAAAATTCTTAAATATCTTAAATGAAGAATATATCTAGAAATAATTTGACACTACTGACTTCTAGCAATTAGAAACCTTAACATTTAATGAAGAATAGAGAAAGAAACGCATAAAAATCACTCATATATTAAACGAAACAGTTTCCGCTTCCGCCTTCATCAGTCACGTAACTGATGGAGGCAGAAGCCGAAACTGACTTGTCTAATATGTGAGTGATTTTTGTGTGTTTCTTTTTCTATTTTTATTATCTGTTAACGTTTTTAATATATACTATTTCTGAATATTCGTCGTGCGTCTGATAACGCGAGGTGGGAAATAATATTCAGGACATTACCTGGAATGAAATTATCGAACTATATTTTGCAATTACTTTGATCGTACTCGAAAGATAGAAGTATGTACCTTCAACTTGGCAGCGCACGAATACGTAGAAAAGCATGGAAGGGCTGTCCGCAATGTTCGACTAGTGGGCCGATACTCAGAAATGTTATGAACATTATATAACAATATTTACAAGAAATATTTTTAAAAATCAATAGCAAATAGAAGGGGGTAGTAGGCGAGCAATATTTGTACGATAAAATATCCTGAGTAAAAGAATATTGGTATAAGAGAAATCCCGGGAACACCGGGTAATTAGTTAGTTTTTACATAAATGTAAACGGTTTGTGTGAATCATACGCTCGATTCAGCTGGTAAATACTATTTGCAGAGATGAGTTGAACACTCTACGGATTTTATTTTATAATATTGTAGTTCAATATATTTCACGACTTAATTTGACTCCTCATAACATTTATTGCTAACGTTTAACAAAACGTTTCAAACCTGTTTGGGGCCTTCGTCAAGAGGAATAAATATCAAACATATTACAAGAGAGAATGAAAAACGTAAACGTGTTTACAAAGGAGCTTAAAATATCTATACTTAAGTTCAAAATTCGTGTTGTAATTACTGGCCAAATGTTGCTATGTGTAATATTTGTTTCACCTGATGATGGTCCCAAACGTGTTTTGTAAAACGGTCACAATAATTAATGTGTGGATCCAAATAAAGTCGTAAAATACTATATTAAAGTAGTAGTCACCAAGTCATCCCGGATTCGATCCCCGGGTGGGGTAAGATAAAATTTGTAGCTTTTCATTTCCGTCTCAGTTTCAATAGCTGGGATGCCCCTGGGTCCGCCCTCTGCGACTAAATACCGCAGTTGTAATGCTCGGATACAGCAGTCTGGATCCAATTCTATCCAGACGCTGTTCCTCCGATCTCGGTAAAAATCTATGGGTCTAGTGAGTAAACTCTCACAAAAACTGAGCCTTACTGATACTCGTCATTCGTGGTTCTTGGCTGGCCGGTACGATATTATCCGGTATATGGACGTAAATAATATAATTATTCGTACAATCTTCATGTAGGGTTGGAATTAAAAGGGAGAGTCAGGGAATTTACCCTTGCTGACTTTTGTTTCCCCACCTCTACATCTTACGTTTCCCAACCAGGGAGAAATAATTCTCTCGTGATAGTCCGAATTGATTCCGGATACTATGTCAGATGTAGTCATATTGAATCAATTCATTTGAACTGTCTCTAAAAGGAATGTATGTACATGATTATAACGAGGCGCTCTAAAAATCTTATTATAATAATTAAATTAATACAGGCTAAACCAATATATTAAAATAGGTCAATAAACATATTGTGTGTGATATATCAGATATAATTAGAAAATTTCCAAAACTTTGTGGTTCTTTTGCCCGCCCCTGTAAACAACACATGTTTTCTTGATAATTTTGTAAAGAACTGTATGAAAAGACAAACTTGAAAAAGTTCCCCCCTCTACATGAAAAAAAATCATTATACAATTATCTATAATCTTGTAGGCGAAGAAATCTTTTGAGCCAATCAGCGAGGCAAGTACGTTCTCTATCTCTCTATAGTGTGCGCGGTTGTTGTGTTTCGGGGGAACCAGTATTAAATTTATCAGCGGCGACACAACGCGACGGTCGCGCGATAACGATCCATCGCTCGCCGGCAGCAGTAGGCTCTGTGCGTGACGGTGATCGCTGGCCTATTCCTGTTCCCACCTCCCCTTCCCACCCCAACCACCACCTGACCAACAACTTGTGCCCAGCGTCCTCTCTGCTTTCGACGTCTTCCCGAACTCTGTTACTCTCTCGTATCGATACCGTTGTCATCAAACCATCATTGTTTAGGAACCGTCATATACTCGAATACACAAATCGTCCACAAAATTTTAGATCATTTTGTGCGTAACCGAAATCCACAACAGGCTCGGAAGGTACCCAAGGGGTTCACGGGAGATAGAGCTCCGCACTTACTAGGCCTCGAGACTATGGGGAGGATATGTGGCCAGCATCTCGCTTCGGCCGGTTTGATCCTTGGATAGACCCGGCACTCATTTTACAGCTGGCTGAGTAGGCCTGAAAGTCAGTCTGGTCGATTGGGAGTGATGAAAAGTCCCCACCTCAGTCATCCAGCCACCAACTCAGCGCCCCACCCACAGAACCATGCTGGCTCCAAACGGAGTAAAACCCACAAATGAAGTATTGTACTTCAGACCATTATAAGGATTTCCTATTATTTCACATTTTTCTTTCCGAGCTAACGGCATATAAAAATTACATCAAGTTAATAGCTATATGAATAATTTATTTGAAAATGATATTACTCAACTACTTGAGTCCTGACAACTGACCGCTCTGACCATGCTGATATATACAATATGGGGAATGATACGTAAATTACATGATGACACATTGTGCAATATATTCTGTTCATAATTGTTCTGATGTCCTATTTGCATAGCTACATATGAAACTGATTGAAACTTCCCTACAACTTGCAGATGACGAAAGTAGTATCTGCCTTAATATCCAGGTAAATAAAATGGTCTTGCTAAATAAAATTAAACGTTCGGGTTATCGTACAGAATGTAGGTTTCATTCAATTTCTCGTGTGATTAAATCGCACAGGTTTACCTACTCTTAATTGTAAGTTTCTGTAAGATACTTGTCACAATTAAAAATTTCCTCCCAGGTAGCGCTAAAAGCAACCCCAATATCAATTGTTTGAATGTTATATTCTTTTTTAGAATTCACTGTTTTTTTACATGGTGATGTGCCTGGTAAAACATTAGTACTGATTTTTTCCATGATCATTTGTCTTCACTGGATCAGATATTCTTTGATTCGTGTGATATTAATGACGCATTTGTGGATGTATAATCAAAGATTTCCAAAGATGAATCATTTTTGTGCTACCCGCGCAGAAATCGCCGACGTTGAGCCGTATTTCGACGTCGAGATCGAGTCACAGGACGACGTGGAATGAATTACGCCGTCGCAACGTCGCATTTCCCGGAATTTGAAATCGAGACAACGATAATAAACTACGTTGTTTCGACATCGAGATCGAGTCGAAGATTGACGTCGAATAAATCTGATATACGACGTTTGAGACGACACCGTTATACGACGTTGAGGCGACTCAGTTATAATAATAATAATAATAATAATAATAATAATAATAATAATAATAATAATAATGGCGCATGGGTCTCCGCTCTCGTTAATTGTGACCCATTTCTCTTTGGTTGCAACCCTATGGTCGGAATCACATTCGCAATTCTTTCACTGCCATCTGGTAGTGGAAGCTGGAACTCTACTTGGGTGCATTTATCGTCGAGAATTAATTCTGCTGAGAACATTCTATCATTTACTTCTTTACGTGTCTACAGAGATTACTATTTTACGTGTTTACTATTCATGATGCCAATAGTACGACAGAGCAATAGAAGACGATACAAACTTAACTTTTACAACTAGGTTGCAGTAGCTCAGTGGTAGCGTGTGCGCTTAGAAATAACAGGAACCCTGGATCAAATCACGCCGCGGTCGGTGCCTGAAGTCGGAGGTTGTAAAACTATGTTCTTATAGGAATGTGTGTTACACGCCTCATAGAATATGATTTAAGAAGGTAAGATGATGGATAATGTAATAAAAGTTGTTATAAAAATGATAATTTAACATCATCAAGAAAGTAGTGTATAGATGAGTTGACAACTTTCTTGCGTGCTCGAATCGTCGTTACCCGGCGTCCAATAAGCGTTTTTACGACTCTATAAAGACACCGTTCCCCGACGTTGAATCGACGTTTCATGCTACGCGTTGGCAACGTCTCCACGACATTGATTTTTGACGTCTCCACGACTTTGACGACGATGTAACGACGTCGTTACACTCGAAATTTCTACGTGGGTAGATAGCAGCTTGATACATATGAAATCTCCTACAAATAACAAAAAATTAGAAGCATCTGAACATTCCAAATTTTTATCTTTTAAGTTCTCTCTACTTTGTTGTACTAGTCAGAAAACCGCTTACAAAAAAAAGGTACCCCAGGATAAGGCACCCAAATATGCCCCCCAACCAAATGACATTGTCCCTTTGTGATGACATATTTACTGATAAAATATAATTAATAATCATGTTTTTAACTTATCTTGCGTTTGGTATTTTCTTTACTAAAATNGACATTTTTAGGTATTTTCTATTTTTTTAGGTAGGTTTTGGTAATTTTCAAGTGAGACCACCGCACGTAGACTTGAAATTTTGGAAGCATTTAAAATAGCGCGTAAAGAGTTGGTGACCGGAAAATCAGCCCTGCACCTCAGTAATTTCGAGAAAAAATGTCCTTTTTTGGCATTATTTGGTATAGTTTTGGACTTTTATCGCAGCCATATACTATAAAAACTATCATAAAAAATATTTTTGGTTAGATATGAGTGTTTTATCACCTAAGGGACTTGTATGTTTAGTTACTATTGGTTTAAATACACGAAAAATTCTCAGTCGAACATCAAGATTAGTTCTGCAGTTTAGACAAGTCACCGCAAACATGTATGTGCAAATTTAAAAACTGCATACATGAAAAATGTAATTTAATCTGTATTAAGAATACTATAACAATGACGTGATAAAGTATAAAATTATGCATGTCCTCGTATACTTTATCACGCTAGTGCTATAGTACTGAACTAAATTACATTTTTATGAATGCTGTGTTTGATCGTTAATATTCATAAAAGTTAATTTCTTCCTACACAGAACAGTTTTGTACATTATCTCTGTAATCTCATCCTGGCCCGGGTTTATCTTTGGTTTTTCCTTCTGTGAATTTTCTCTTGGGCCGGTATGTCGTTAATACTTTTATGATTAATCTCGATTTTTAGTGCATTTAATATTTATTTGGGAATAATTTATGGATAACAGAACGTATCTGTGAAATAAATTCTTTTATTAATATTTAATCCACCTCAGCCCTTAGTCCCTTGATTAATGGGATGGTGCATTGCTTGTTTCCGGAGAGTAAATTAGTTCCCAATAAGAACAGTACTATGCTACGGCTGTGAGACCTGGACTATAACACAAAGTGCAGAGAACAGGATCGCTATATATGAAAGGAAAATATTGAGAGCCATATATGGGCCAATGCATGATAATGGGCAGTGGCGAAGACGCAACAACAGAGAACTCTACTCAATGTATGACTCGACAGAGGCGATCACACACGTAAAACTCCGCAGATCGGAATGGGCAACGCAACGCATGCCCAGCTCACGTATACCTAAGAGAGTGATTGAAGGAAGGATTTTGGGAGGGAGACCGGTGGGTAGGCCGAGAAAGAGATGGACAGAGGGAATATCCCAAGACGCAAGAGAGCAGCTGGGAGTTAGACTGTGGAAACGGGCGGCAGAAGATAGGAGGAATTGGAGGCGACTCATAGGCGAGGTCCCAGCCCGACCTGGGTTGTAGAGCCATCGAAGAAGAAGAAATAAGTTCCCACATCACATGCAGTTTGCAACTTTTTTTTTACAATAAAGTGTTTTATATTACTCATATTCATGCATTAGAAGGAATTTATTATTTTCTACTCCAGACATCGTTTTCTCATCTGTCACGTTAAAATCTTATTTTGTGCAATTTCACGTTTTGTTCACCCGAAGACATTTCATTCTTCAACTACCACTCCATCTAAGGAGAGACAATTCTAAGGATGACGACCTTTATCAAGTTTCAAGCTCAAAGAGGCAGCCAAAGTAGCACAAAAATGTTTAAATTATAATTTCACAGTGAGAATCGATTATAATATTTCCAATTTTTTCAATGTACTTGAAAATGGAGTTTGAAAAGTTGGGAAAGTTTGACACATCATGACGGTTTTCATCTAGTAGATTTAATTAAAAAATCTGTGAAGCAAAATTAAGCTCTAAACTTGCCGGATGTAATTAAGTATTTTCATCAGATGGCCATGGATTCAATATCACGCTAAAATGAAAAGGATGGTAATCATTATAAGTGTATTTATTGATATTAATAATAAATATATGAAAATTATTTAAGTGTCGTAGTTGTTCACGTGACTACACGCCAAACAAAACAACAGATCTGTCTCAACTTTCTTTTCGAATGTCCCATTTTCAGTACATATCAATGGGGATTCAATATCTCTTATTACCGAAAAAAATCAAAACTTAGCGAGAGTCAAATGGCTGGAACTCAACTAGAGAATAAAAGTAATATAAAAATTGATATCAAAAAAGGTATCTGTTAAAAAATTATCACCGACGATACTGACACCAACGCTCCTGCATTGTTCGAGTCTGGTGATGGCGGATATTCTTTCGAAAGAGCTCTCGCCAATTAAGAAAATAACGGAAATGAAATGTCGAACTAAATTGTACATTGTAACGTATCACCCGTTAACCCCTTACCAGAAAAAAGAAATCGAGTTAATACTGGTCTTATCTGTCCACAGTCGAGACCAAAGTGCTGTGGCAAAGACTGATGCCGCCGACTGGTTATCAAGAGGAATGGAGGCTCTCAGACAAACCAATCAACATGGTGAGTATGGTCACCACTTCTACTTCTTCTTTGTCTCCGCCTTCTTCTACTACTTCTTCAAAACGAGGAATTTTGACTTGAATACACTTTTGTAGCAGCTATATACATGAACTTTTTGTAGAACTTAAATATTTAAAAATATACCAACGTGAAAAATATTTTATATGCGTGTTATTAACACTATTCTTCAAAAAAGATATATAGAGTTAGATAGAATAAGCAAACTTCTGTTTCCTTTTTAATTTAACTTTAAATAAGAAATGTTTGATTATCAAAATTTTAATAATGAAATATTTGGGCAATCAAACTCAGTTACCTATTTTTTAATGCAATAACTGGGACAAGAATATCCAAAACGTTTACAGAACCGAATTATGCTTTTTTAATCGCAAAGTTTATTTAATTGTTATTTTATGGGACGTATCTCAAACGTAAATGGGAAACTATGTTTCAAGTCTAATCCAAACAAAAAATTGATTATGGGTATCGAAAAATTAAACTATCACCTCTCATTAGCAATTCATAATCTATTAACAAAATATCAGACCATACGTATTCACGTCGAAATCTTTATTCAATTTCTTCATTTTTTAATAATCTTATTTAAATATAATTGATATTTATTTGCATGTACGCATGATTAATTACACTTTTCGATCATTTTTTATCTATTGGAATACCAACATACCGAAAAAGATCAGTTGTTTTGGTCAAATCATCAGTTTTTGCAAAATTCTTGTTTCCTTTATTATGTTTATTTTTGATGTAGTGTTTAAAGTTATCACAAGTTTTGAGCATTTAGCTTGAGCTGTAAATTTGTTTTATGCAATACAATTTTAGTTTGATATTACGAAAAATATGAGGATTTTTTTTCTCAAGCCAGCAAAGATAGCCATGCAACAATTCAATAATTCATCGTGGAATATATTCATGAAATTGGAACTAAGAATGTTGTTGTTGTGATGAGTGGTATCTTGGGTTGCTTCGTTAATCATGCACCATATCTTTTCCCAGACCCTCTGCATCCAGAAGCGTCCAACGACTCCTCATTTGTCTTCCTAGCACAATGGGAACCTGAGATAGGATTCAGCGGTAGGCATTTTTTTTTCTTTAAACAATTGCCAAGCATTCCAATATTGCTTCTGCATGGATCAATTGTTTTACGTAAAAATGTAAATTTGTGAATATATTTGTGATTTGGATGAAGTGCTTTTAAAAAATATATATTTATTTATTTAATGTCTTTCGGCGAGGTTAGGGCCATATAGGCCCGCTCTTCCACCTAACCGTGACTTCGGTAAGGGAATTGGGAAGGAGAGATGTTGGGTTGCCAAGGATTTTATGGTACCGAACCTTTATCTGGAGTAGGTGAGGGAACCCCAATCTGAAAACCTCACCTAGTTCGACCGAGCAGGGTTTGAACCCACGCTCTTCCGCTCAGCGGGACCGTAGAAGCAAAGACGCTACCAACAGACCACCGCTGTCGTACATGTACGCTGTCTGTAAATATATACGTGTAAAACAATGAACGAGTGTGTAACTATATTCGCAGATTTATTTCTGTAAGCGCAACAGAAATGAAAATAATTGAAACGAATCAAATCCAGAAGTTAAGATTTGTGTATTATTTATAATTAAATAACAGTAATTTGAACTTTCAGCATTGCTCGGATGGGACTCATATACATTAGTCTTTTCCTACAGTTTGGCGACTTACCATTGTTAATGTTGTCCATACAATTTGCTGGTAATGAGGTTATCTGAACATAAGCAAGCAAATGTTTTAGAATACCAGGTTGCATATATGCGCTGGCAGAGGCCACTTTTGTTTTTGTTAACCCATTTTTAGTCAGTTCAGAGAATTTCTTGAGTCGAAAATCCTTTAAACAGTAATATTTTAAATCTTTTTTTCTATTCGATTTTGAGAAATTATTACACAGTTAAATGAGAATTTATGTTTGTGAGAAAGTAGGTTTCCTGAAAATTGTTATATGACAATAGATATCGAATACATTGTTTATAATATGTACATAGTTGCCAATAAATACATTTTATTCAATCCTTCGCATTTTAGATACTATTATAGCCTTTGTTTCCAGAATTAAAAAAAACAGTAATTTCGTTCAAAAAATAATCTTATAAAAATTTATTTTTCACTCCTCGGCGATTTTCCTGTGCTTTTTCTACTAAAATTATATATATTACTATAGATCTATATTATCTATTATACATTCTCCACCTGCCCCATTCGATTTAGATAAAACTTTTCTTCATTGTCCGGATGCAAAAAAAAAAAAGAAAATAAATAAAACAAACCACTCACGGCGAAGACAAATCAGATTCATTATATAGTTCATTTTCCTTAATTTTAGATGTATGAATCTAGATCTACGTAGTGAAGTCTAGTGTTGCGCGGTGCCATACATTGTCCTATTTCGACGTTTTGAGGTAACGATCAAGTCTCTCAAAACATTTCTTTTAAGGGTGAAGAAAATGGGAAGGATATATGTTGGGTTTTCTAACTGTTATTTGCCTGCAATCAGCGAGGAAAACTCAGCTGAAAATCCCTTTTTGTTAGGTCGAACAGAGAGGATCGACCTGTTTGTTTTCGCTCTGCATTTCATAGGACACGAAAACGCTACCAGTACGCTATGGCAGTTGGTGAACGTCCAATGTATACACCACATTTTTTATTTAATTAATACTTCGCTGAACTGTACAGAACCACAGCGATAAAGAAGGGAGGCAAAAAATTGATTTAATCGTAATATTTTTTCAATTTTTTTTGACAAAAAATATAAACACCAGTACGATTCAACGGGATTAGTAAAATGTTAACATTTTAAAACTAGTGTGTAAATAATAAATTTAAAAATGTTAATATACTTATTACTGATATTGCTAGCTATCTCTAATGTTATATTAACGTCATGTCGTAAAGGGGTGAATTATACATTGTGAAAGATACTCCGTTAATTCAGAAACAATCTATTAACGATTACCGGTCAAATGTTCATATATACACATACTACCATATATATTTAGCCTCGTCTCTCACTTCGTTTTATTACATGAAGTTTATTTCTGGAAGTATGGCCCTGTTACATTCCGGGACGAAAACACCTTCCTGTACTCCGCGAGACGGAGGCAGGGTATGCAATCCGCGCGACTGTTATGTTCTGCGTGAAGCACCGATTCGGCTTTACGGGTGTGGACGGGAACGGATACTTCCTCTGAAATCTAGAAGCTGAATTTGACGTCAGTGGGGTTTTAGTATTGATGTGTACAATGACAAGTTGTTATATGTCTTTATCATCGGGTCTCCGAAGCCATGTAAGCATATAATAGTCACAACTACATTGGGGCACCTTATTGCGTCGTTATTGCGTCACAACTGCCTTTTGTGTGGGCACAGTGTACACCAATAAAACGGGTAAGGACATGCACACCTACGTAGCCCGGTTTCGTACAATCCCACATCTTATAATCTAATTTTCTATTTTATAAATAAGTTAAAATTTAATGCTATGATTTCTTTGCGAATTGTAAAAATCAATGGACGATATACCACCAGTTGGCGACCTCTAATTTACTCAGAACAAAATTTCCCTCTAATCTGTAGTATTTCTTCCACAGATACTTCGATTCTTTTAAATTTATTTCATTTATTTATTTATTTATTTATTAATACATTTTATGTTCATTCCATGTCTTTATATTGACGTAGGTAATCTCTGACGTTCTTTTCTTCCCTCGCTTTTAGACATGAGCTCTTGCTTCAATGTATTTTAAAACATTTTTCTTCACCTGATGATGATACGAAGCTGAATATCGATACGTCGTGAAATTTTAATGTATTGTGAGTTTTAACTGTTTGTAGTGCAAATAAATGTGAAGTGAAGATTTGGTATATTTGGTCGCTTCCGTCAATTAATCATACTTAAGCTGACGACGTGGACAGCTTTATTTGAACTCATTATATATTAAACTTAAATACAATCGTCGCGTCGTATGTAACGCGTTTCAATGAAACCATTTTTGCGTGTTTCATGAAATTTATGTTGAATTGGACAAAAAAAAATTGTAGATTATCCGATAAACTATTCCCGAAAGAAAATGAACGTTGTGTTAAAAATTGGAAATCAGTAGAAAAATGTTCATTTACTTTCTAAACAATATTTTCCGAATAATCTATAGTTTATAATAATACGTACTTGTGAAATACCTTCTTTGTGTTTTATTAAATACAAATTTATTGGTATTGTACATATTATAACACCTACTATATAACTACGTTAATTCTTGTCTTAGGAGTGTGCTGAAATATTAAATCCGCCTTTGCCTTAGAACACTTGATCGGAATTGATGGGATGCTTGCTTGCTTCCTGACAGTAAATTAGCTTATTGTCCTCCACGAGGTCGTACGCAGTTTGTAACTGCTTTTTCGCCAATAAATTTATTTATTTATTACAGTAGTTATGAAATTTCTATTTTACTCACAAGAACATTTAAAGAAAATAATCTGTGAATTCAACTGTATAGCTCCTTGGAAACAATAGAACATTTTATTGTAGAAAATTAATGGAATTTTAAATAACATTACTTAATTGAGCCGTGGGACATTAAATTCGGCTTAATGTTTCTGGAGTTCGTTCTTGTGACCATCATCATGAAGCAATTTCGTTTAACAATCTGGATGCTTAAAGCTTCTAAACATGGGATTCAAAGATGAGAAAATAGAAAAATACTCGTAGCGGGCGCTGCGAAGCTGGGAGAAGCTCCGACACTTCAGTGACCTTTGTGCATTAAAAAATCAATGAACCATGCCAGCATTTGGGTCAATAGTCAGTCTCCTAACGAAGACTCTGCTTAGAAATTAAGGTTGTACTTATAGAAAGATGTTAAAGTAATGGGGCTAATAGGTGGACCCTGTTGCTCCATAAACTTGTTGGTGATAATGTCGCATCCAAACTAGTTACCTTTATAGAAAAAACTTATTTCTGTTTTTAAGGAAAATTTCTTACGACATTTTAATACAAATTCGTGAGAAAACCGCTATATCAAAACTTGAGCGAGTTTATGCTTTTTAATTTTTTTGCTCTAGTTCTTTCATTGTTTTTCATGAACTCCGCTTTTCCCTCATAACGATTATACGAATGAACATTGAGACGTTTATAATCTCCAAAGGAAATATATTGATATAACACTACACTCTAGCGAATTGGATTCCGAAGAATCTGCTATGCTCAATGATGACATTACATGTTGACTATGTGTTGGAGAAGCTTTGCATGAGTATTCCACAACATCATTGGCAACACCATTTCCGATACTGCTGGCATAGCAAGAATTGTATTTGACTTGATTGTTTTTTTTAATATTGCATTGCCTTCGAGATATAATGGGTGACTTCAGTTCCGTCTCTGCAATTCTGAAGTATAAAGAAGAGAAATTGGATCGCAATACAATTTTGTTATGCATAAATTCTAATTGATTAAAAAATATATATACAATTCAAATCACCAACCTCTGCATGTATTTCTGAGGTATCTTTTCCGGTTACAGAAAAGAGTAAGGAGATAATTCTCAAAAAATTAGCATCTTTTAGTTTATCTGACTCACACAGCAGCGCACAGATGACTTGTTTACATTTGCTCCTTGTTTTCAAATACCCCACCTCACCCTATTTCATAACAATTTTAGGAAATTAAGAATTATACAATTGATGGAGAAAATTATAACTACATAGAAGGACCTTATAACACTTATGATTCAAGTGCCATATACTTTGTACTCCCATTTTTATCCTTAGTCTAAAAATCTAAATTTGAACGAATTTTTTTTTCGAAAGAAATACAAAGAAAATGAAATTAATTATTGTATTCACTATCTGTGCAGTTCTTAAAATACCTTTCATTTCTTAAACAAATTTTTAAAGGAACTTGCTTTAAAATACTGTAAATAGTAGAATTTTACATGAATTTTTTCAGTAGTGAAATCTGTAGGTTTTTTATTCTTTTCCAGAGTGATGCAGTTTTAAAACAAAATATTTTCCTATAAAAAATTCTATTCATTTTATACCAATAGTTTTGATTTAATTGTAAATTTAAATTGTCAGAGATAACTGAAACAAAATTAACTTAACTATGTTTAAGATTGAATAAGTTTCACAGTGGGATCTCAATTGGTAACCAAAATATGAAATTTTACGTTAAGCGCGATGCATGCGTTTGGTCACGCAGCTTCCTAACATAGAGCAAGCCTTCATAAATATGTTAAATTTCATTCCATATAAAATAATTCATAGAGCAAGCCGTTTAGGTACTTTGTATTTTCTTAATTGTGCTACTTTAGAGTACGTAAAAACGCAGGTTGCCAGCAATTGTTTGGGTTGGTCTGAACTTCAACCACCATTAAACATGGTGGGTGAGCCAAATCTTGTTGACACCATAATCACCGTAACCTCTGGTCTTGTGTTCTAATTTTTTTATTTTAAACGAACAGGAATATTCGTATTTCACTTCAGACACAATGTAATTAAATAACAGTTTTGCATGATTTTGCTTTAAATTTCTGTTCGGATAATTTAGAGTTTAAGTGTGGCGAATCTTGTTAGAAACGTTTTGAACGCGTGAATGGTCTTGCGCATGTTTGTATCGTTGAATAATGCTGATGCTTGTGTGTTATGTGGCAGGCAAGACGAGTCAGACGAGTGGGCCGGTGCACGCTCAGCAAGGCCAAGGGTTGGCCGCGCTCCTCGTCATGATCGCCGTCTTGTGCTTCATCGTGGCTTACTGCTGCTGGGGAGCACCGTGTTGTCGCGCCTTCTGCAGACGACGATGCTGCAGCTGCTGTCATCTGGCGAGCGGCGCGCGCAGCGACTTGGAGAGCGCGTCGCCGTCCGACGTCGGCCTCAGTGTCGAACCCGGAGGAGTGGGAGCGACCCCGACAATCATCCTGCTACCTTACGGTCGCATGTTGGTCGTGGACGGTTCCGTGTTCGCGCAGCTCCAAGCCGACACCAGCGGCTTGGATCTCATCGAACTGGGCGAGAACGTGGTGCGAGCTCAACAGCAACAGGTGCGGGCGTCCTCAACTCCTTCCATCTTGGACGTGGACTCCGAGACGACGAGCAAAGGACTGGACTCCCCCCTATCCACCGGTATACCGCCTCCGACGTACGAGTCCATCTTCGGTTCTGCCGAGCTCCACGACTTGCCACCGTCCTACGACGAGATCTTGCGCCAGTTGCATTTGCAAGACGACGATGAATACGGTCCCGAGATTCGCGAAAGTAGAGTGTGATTAGTCGATTAGAAAGACGACCGAAAATGGAGCAGCCGCTAATGTGTGCCGGTTGGTGGTTCCGTAACCAAGTGCGAAGGTGCCATTCGACATTAAGATCCTATTCCCTACGAGGAGGTGTCATTCATTTTTGAAACATCGATTTCCTGCAGAAATAATTGATTTGTTTGCTGCATTCAAATACTACGGTGCTGCACATATGTAAATAAATGCTCAAAGATAGACCAAACTAGACCAAGCTTGTAGTGACACTGAGAAGTTAAGAGTAGAAGAAGATTCTGCCATAAAAACTTTTATAATTGCACGAAATGAACGTTTGATTACTATTGGTGGAATGTTGAAGTTTTGACGAAGGTTTTATTCTTTCAATGTATTCGGGATGTGTGCTCATTTATGCTGTAAATGGTGAAGTTTACGATTAATTGTGAAAAAATACAAATAAGTTAAAGAGCTTTTCAGTCATTTGTTGGAGAAGTCGTTCTTGACAACGAATTTAGTGCCATCCTTATCTTAAATTCTTTCTCTCTTGAGACACAGTTCACTTTTGAAAGAGAAAAAACTATTACTTTTTCTTCGTTAATTATCTCCTTTCCATCTAGTTGAAAGATTTTTCTTCTTATGAAATGACAATACATGATTCTAAAATACTTATGATTATTAAGAGAGAAAATATTTATCAGTTGGAATAAAAAATCCAATAATAATCAATGAATTGTTATAAATTGAAAAATAATTTTATTTTTCAAGTGCTTGCTCCTAAATTTATGAAAGTTACAATGTTCTATTTGTTGAATAGAAATCATAACATTTTTATCAAGATTAGTACTTTTAATACATAGAACACTTTTATTGAAATTATTACTTCTGTCCATGATATATAAGATGTTAAACCCTAATATATTTGTTGGTTAAATATGAAATTTTTATACTTCAGTCCTTTGTGTACTGTGATTGGACAGTTTTGATGCTGTAAATAATTAAATAATTACATGTCTTACCAACATTCTGGAAGAACTGACTTCTCTTTAACATTACAAAATGATACATAAAAATAAATATAACTGTTTTATATTTAGATGACAATGGCTGTGTATTTTTCTTCATATGGTTCTTACATAATTATTAATCATTTTCATTAAATTAGAAGGAAGTGAAGGATAAAAATAGCATTTTCAAAACTAACGTAGAATTATTAGCATTATTACTGTGAGAAAAGTGTTTTATTTCTTGAATATATGAATTTGGTTGAGGAATCAAGTTGGGACTAATACATTAAGTAGAATGGAAATTTTAAGACAATTCTTTTTTTCTTTTTTCTTAAATTGTGTAGAATACTATTGTTTTAATGAACTTAAAACCAAGGCCTAAAAATCATTACAGTACTTCTATAATTATGCTTTGAAATCTTGCTGTAATTACTATGACATGGCTAACAAATTATGAAAACTTAACAGATGGTCCAATGGGTGTATAACTTAGCAACACTCTTCTTTATAGTTCCTTTTTCTGAGAAATAGATAATCAAATACTAAATATTTTATATTCCATGAAGATGAAACCTATTTTCTCCATTTTTTCTTAATATTTTCTGTTCAGTTAAAAACTATCATAACAGAATAATTTACGTGGATTTTATGTTTTATACAATTTATTATTGCACAAATCTCTCTGGAGAGAAAAGGGCATGAGCTGAAACCATATTCAAATTTGATTCTAAATTCTGGATTACAAAAACCTTCTCTTCTCCATACAGGATACTAAATAATGAATATAATAATTGATAGAAGTTTTTTTTTTCCAGTTCCAATTCATCAGTTCATCAATTCACATAGCAAATATCCAAATATTCATACAGCAAAGCTAAGTAAACATCAAAGTTGAATAAATACTTCTTATAAATTTCATTTTTATTTCATCATGAATATAATGAATTACAATACATACATTTCTAATTATGACTTTAAATTTGAATAATTATCAAAGATTGTTAAAAAATATATCTAAATATAATTTTTTTATGTAAATGTACTGAATTAATTATTTGTGACTCATGAAATAATGTGGACCCGTAACCAATAATGGTTAATTATGCAGACATTTTGTCCATAACCAAAGTATGTAGTAACAAGATCACAATGAAAACAATATTGTAGTAAATTAATGAAGATTTATTAATAACCACAGATTATTAATGTATTACATCAATATATAAGTTCACAGAGATACAAACTGCTTGATGTAGCAAAATGAACCATCTCTAATTTACACACTTAATTATTACCAACATTAATATTACACACTTTCATAAAAAAATGTTCCATACACAAAATTATGAAAACAAATGAGTCTTTTAAATTTCATTTACTTGACATTATTAATTTCAACGCACATTCTTAAATTTCTATTCACTGTATTTTCTTTTTTCTTTTAAACTATAAAACAGTTACTATGGTAAATTATAAGACTTAAATCAAAAGGAAGGTAAATGTTTTTGGTTGTCGAACTGTAAATGGAACTTAAAAAATTAATGAAAATGTAAATTTCACCACTAAATTTATATTTTTATTTGATGTGAGTTATATAGTAAAATATTGACAAAATTATTTCAACTCTTAACCTTAAGCCTCCAAAATGTTATATTAGCCATTCACAAAACATATTCCAACATAAAGCTTTGTGTTTTGCTCATGTGAAGTTAGGTTGTAGGAAAGAAGGCAAATGTCAAGTATTTCTTATTAATAGCTCAAGAGATTTAAGATTTTATTTTACCTTTAAGTGCCTACAGGGAATGCAAAGTACATTTTAGGTGATATTATTATTTGAGTAATATCTCATAAGAACCTTCATTATTGTAACACTCTTTATGGATCAAAGAAAGGAATATGAATGTATATTATCTTACAAAAAAACAACAATTTGTATTAAAAGCATTCTGTTTGATATTCTCTTCATTCTATGCTACAATTATAGGTTGAAAAGTTTCTATGATAATATTGTTTTGCAGAGGAGGTTTTTTTAAAATATTTTATTATTTTTTAATACAGGCAAGCATAAAGTGCTTCAATGGAATATTCCTTTGTATAATTTGGTGATATGCTGGTTATACAACTTCTATGCCTCAATTTCAGACAAATATTTTTTTAATTTATTGGTTTTTCGTATAATGTAGTTGTTTAAAAAGTCAGGGAAAGATTTACTATTGAAAGTTTATTTAACTATTTGAAGGTATTTTTTCAAATCATGAAAGTTACTTAATAAATTTGAAAGTACTAACTTTTTACTTTTTATGAAGTATTTTCCTATTTGGTGTGTATTTCTTACAGAGCAGCAAAATAATATTTTATTTCATAAAGAACGCTAATAGGTGTTAGTATCCATTCTATAAAAAAAGAATAATATATCTTCATTTATATTTTAAAAGAGTTATTATCAGTTATGTTTATGGAGAACTAACTAATGTATCTCTTAACTCCATGATCAAAAGACAAATTGACTATTAGTATCACAACAATAAATTAAAACTGATTCTAGTCATGTTAAAATGGTGAAGACAAACTTTTAGTAGTCTAATATAACTCGCGTAACTAAAATTGCTTATAAGTTATATTTACTTAGGTACTGTATGAGAGAAAATATGTAGATATTTAAATCAGAAATTTAATTTCTTTCAAAAACAACCTTTAGAAAAATGCAACCTTCTAAGAATGACATTAAAGAAGAGTGTCTTTAATTCATGTATTATAATGTAATTCCCATATGTTAGTTCCTTTAGTATTTCAGTTTTCTCTTACATATTCTATCCATAAGATATGTTGTTAGAAGTATTTCTGATCAGCAAATATTTGCCACATAATATGGACTCTGATGGATAGATAAAATAATTAAATAACAAATTACAACTGCTCAAAATGAAAAATACTAGCAAAATAGATTGAGGATGTACCACAAAATAATCTTTGTATAAATTTTTGATTTTGCATATATCATGACATTCCATACCATGCTTTTGTTCTTTGAGTTTTTATTAATTAGTGTTTAACACTTCTGTAGGGTTATATTTGGAAAGTTAATCTGTGGCATGTCTTTTATTAGATATTATTCGTAAATGCTATAAGTAAAAATATTATATCAATCATTTTGAGTTTTCACATTGTAATGAATAGATGAACTGTTAAATGTAACTAATATTTTTTGTATATTATCAGCAATAGTGAAAACCATTTAATATTTAAATAATAAAGATTAGATATCAAATTTGATAACTTTTTCATCATAAAATGCATATAATAATACTCAAGTAAACCACAGAGGAGAATGTAGTAGTGAAAAATAGAAGAACAGCAGTAGAAAATATACAAAATCTGAATTTTTGATCACTCAGTCTTTTTCTGACAAGGAGACATGTTTAACTAATGTTTGATCTCTTTGATCTGAATTTTTGTGTTAAATGTTGAACAATATGAATCAAGAGAAATCCACTAATAAACAAAGTGTCTCATATTGTGCAGTTATTCCACTATGAATGCACTCTTTGTTGTTCTTTTTATACAAAAATATTAATGATGTCATTATGATTATTCATTTATATCTCTCTTTCATTATTGAGGCATTTTAAGTCAATTTTGTTAAGATGTATATGTGAGTCAAACAAAAAATACAAGTATTTCAATTGAAAAGAAAATTATAAGTAAAGAAAAAGTAATATATCAGAAATAAATGTTAGAATGAATATTTGAGACATTTTTATTACTTCCTTTCATAGGACAATACAATTTTTTATTTTTGTCTCCGTGAAAACCATGAAGGCCAGCAGGTGCAAAGAGATAAGGTTATTATGCGTCTTTTCTTTAATTGGTGTAATATGTAACTAATCATAAACTTTTATCAGAAGTTGTCATTTTCCTTTTAAAAAATTCTAATATTTAGGAAGAGTTATTTTCAATATTTTTTAATTCCATTAAATAAAAAATCAATAAACTTATATTCTCATGACAAGAAAGGAACACACAAAAATATTAAAAACATTTGTAAAACTTTGGAAACCCAATGCCATCCAAATTTATAATAATATCGGTAACATTCATCAATGATTGCTGTGCTTCATACAACCAAAGAGAAAATAAAAGTACTTCATTTAAAATGAACATTCACCAATACGATATTTCTCTAGGGAACCATTCTTGCATTTCTTCTGGGAAGTTTTTCGTTTTCCCTCTGTAATGAAACTTTGTCAACAAATCCCATGATTGGAAGAAGAAGAAAAATTATATGTTAGGATATTGTATATCCTAACTTTAATGTTTCAAGAGAGGCATCCACTAATTATTGGCCTGAAAAATAATGATAATAAATAAGAAATTTATTGTCAAACAGCAGTTTCAAACTCCAGATGACCACATATAGGACAATAAAGTAATTCGCACATCAAATGTCAGGACCATTCCATCAGTTCTGATCAAGGGATATAAGGCCAGTGGCAGATTTCACATTTCTGCTCTCCAAGACAAAATCAACATGGGTCCTCTTAAAAAAAGAAAAGAAAAATAATAATAATGTTTATTGTAAAAATCAGTTGCAAACGGTGTATGACCGCATGGGGAAAATAAACTAAGTTACTCTCTGGAAACTAGAGGCCATCCCATCATTTCCAATCAAGGACCCAAGGACCATGGCGGACTTAATATTTACAAAAGAATTTTTTAAATATGTACTGTAGTTAGCTACTTCTTATCTGCAGAATATCAACTACTTTATATTTAATAGAAGGTAAAAGAAAATGTATTTACCTTCTATTAAATATAAAGTACTTAATTATTAAATATAGAGTACTTCTATTAAATATAAAGTACTGCAATCAAATCTTTGAATGATTTGGAAAATATTGCTAATAAAACATGTCAATTAAAATAACTCAAAAGTCGAGTATAATATAATATTAGTATTAATGATACTGCCGCCCCTAGGCCCGAATTTTATAGGCTTATACATAAATCAGAAGTAATAAAGTTATTTTCGCCTCTACCTGAAAGAAAACAAGAAAACTCATGAGGATACAAATTTAAAGTACCGAACCGTGCCAAGAATGTCTGCTTTCCATGAATAAGTAATCAATTTATGAAACAATTTTTGAGACGTCGCGAGTACACATGTATTTGACGTACCACACCCACCCTTCCACGCCGTTACCAGCTTGAATTGTGAATTATTTAATGTCAATTTTTTTCACATTTAATAGACTCTGTGAATACTTCAACGGAATTAGCGTACTACGTCATAGAAGTGCATTGCAAGCAGCGCGCGAAAATTTTCTCATTGCGACGCGGGTTGCTTATTAGCCCATTCGCAGGAGAACATTCGCTCCCACCTCGCCGGGAAAAAATCATTCAACTCTGATTTCAAATTTATTGGCCCTACTTTAACTCCCTGAAATATTTCTCAAAGATTTTAGAACTGCGCCAAATCATGTTTTTCTTATTAACATATGACAGTGTTCGAATACTTACATTTTTCAAATTCAATCGCATTTGTAACTCAATTAGATCGGATTTATTGCCTGTTTTAATTCCACAGAAAAAAATATTTCAAAATGTTTACGGTATTTGTTTTATAAAATTACTTTATCGATTCCAATACATGACCGTTTGTGTGTAATATGACCACTACTACAAGATAAATATCACCCACTTACAAATAATATTTAGCAAAGAAAGTAATTATAAATATTTAACTATCCACTGCCATTCATCAATGTAAAATGAAGAATAACCCTTCCAAAAGCACCCGTTGAGTATTGATGAAAAAAACAGAATAAAAAATCTTCATTTTATGAAACTTAAAATATTAAAATACAAATGTCTATGGTCATAAAGAAAACCGTTTGAGTTGTTTCTGAAATTCACATGTTTCTCAAAGTTTCCACGTGTCATGCACAGTTTGAAGCTGCTTTTTTATTATTATTATTATTATTATTATTATTATTATTATTATGTACATTTAGAAATGTATTTAAATTGACAAAGATCAACATAATATAGGGAAGTTGAAATAACATGGGAAATATTTGAGGGGATAAAAATTGGATGTTACAAGCATTGAGTTGAGAATTTTGAAAACTCGCCGCGACGTATTTTGGAAACAAATTCAACATTTGTTTACTTTCTAACGATAAAAATGACCTTTTTTGTAGAATGTAGATCGTTCTTTTTGTTTCTCTAGACTCAAATGTATCAGATCAAACAATAAATTTAATCACCTACTCTTACTGATTTAACGATAAATGAACAATACACCAGCTAAAGTTCTGAAATCTCGAAAAAGCAGCTTCTATTAATCCTCGTGATACCATCCGTGTTTAAACTTTACGAAAGTCTTTCTGGGGGATTTTGAACCTAAGTACGACCTATGAATAATAATTTCTATAATTGGAAAAGATGGTCGAAAAATCATCTTAAAAAAAGAAATGTACTGAACTCAGCATTACCCAGAAGTTTTAATTGGTCATTTCCCAACTATCGTTTCACACAATTTCACAAAGTTTAATCAAAAGAAAGATATCAGAAGAGATACAGAAAGAGCGGTAATTTCCTTGGTAAATTTTCCAACCACAATTCGAATAAAATATGTTTTTATTGATATCTCCACAAAAAAGTCCGTATGATAAATCTTCAAACATTTCTCGCAGAATGGGAATCGCTATCTAGAACGCTTGTCAAAAAAAAATTTTTTAGGGCTTTTATGTTTCACAAACTTATTAAAAATTATTGACTTTAAGTAAAATGACCTCTTTAATTATATCTCTAAAAGACTTAGGTTCTCTTTAATAGTTTATTTTAATGGAATTTAAAAGCGACTGTATTTTCACCATATTCATCAAAAGAAATACGACCTGCCCATGTATCATGAAAGTCAGCGTGTCTTATGCCCGCAACACGCTCAATTAGTAAATCATATAGTATTAACGACCAATCCAACAGGATTGTGCTTGTGTCGTTCCGGAGGGCCATTTTACTGAAAGACAAGTGACGAATGAGGCGCGATTGCTTGAGCGATCACGTGAGATGCGACAACTCGTTGGCACAGTGTGGTTCAGTATCACGGCGTGCGAGGTCGCAGTTGCCGCAGCTCCTCGGCGGAGAGCTCATTCAAACTCGCCTTTCTGAAACAGTTAAACCTTTTCTTCATTGTGTGATATTGATGACTTGTTTGAAGTGACGACAATTCAACATCGTGCCGTGTTGTGCTAGGTAGTTTTATCCATAAAAATATGAAATACATTACGTGTGTTTAAAGTAGTGAACATATTCAGTATTGTGTTTCTCAAATCGTGTTTCCAGTCTGAAGAAATAAACTGTAAGTGTTCAGAGCTTGGTGTGTATGGTTGAATGAATGTTACACTAGAACCAATGACTTTGTTATATTAGTGTGGGAATCTGAGATAATTTAGTTGATTCAACTTGGTCGAGTGCCGCACCTTATGATAAAGCGCCGACTTCCGATATCTTTCTGCATTTTTTAGTTCTTCGCGATAGCAATATTATTAAGTCTTTACGAAGTATTGAGGAATAATATTCGATTCATAAGTATTGTGAACATATAATAATCTTGTAGACATGAAAAAGAAAGGAATATGAAATAAGGAAACTGGATATCGCGAAGTTTTCAGACCGGAAGGAAATCTTCACGTCACTCGTCAGTGGTGAAACAAATTTCCATACGTCTCCAGATAACATTTTTTCTAGAAAGAAACTGACTATCGCTTCTCTCAATTTCGATTCGGGAGCATCCACTTGAATTAAAAAGAAGTATGGAGTATTTGTCTATACTTGTTTACATAAAATCATCGGAAGAATAATTAGGTCTATTCGTTATATATTCCCGAAACAGTATATCATCAGAAATATGGTTAATTACAGGTTTACTTTCAATGATCTATGATCATATACTTTACATCAGTTTTTGATTCAAACACTCTTTATAGTGATTACGTTGTATTTAGGGGCGATCATTTGTTTGGAATAATACCCTTTGCCAATCGGATACAGGAAGCTCCAGTAAGAGTTGCGCGGCAAAATCCGAACAAATTCAGATGTGAACTAGTGAAATCTTGAGTCTCTGAAATTATCAACTCAGTAACTAAATATTTTCTTAGAGTATTTAGTAATTATTTATCAGCTCGCGAAAGAAATGGCTGGGAAATTGTTTAGAATTTAAGTACTGCTCACCAAGAAATAAAAATTGATTTTCGTGTACGAATAATGCAGAAAATAAACTTTATTTTTACTTCAACAAATCTAATACTCATCAAACTATTAGTTTGCAGT
The DNA here is from genome assembly GCA_002313205.1 of Laupala kohalensis. Lineage (NCBI taxonomy): Eukaryota > Metazoa > Arthropoda > Insecta > Orthoptera > Trigonidiidae > Laupala > Laupala kohalensis. The sequence goes on along the minus strand of NNCF01133521.1, from coordinate 99,584 downwards.
GTCTGACGACTCATTTACTATGTTTATTATTGAGAATTGATCCTCTACTGAATTGATCAACGCTATAAAACAGATATTGATCATGTTTGAATCTTGGGGTCTCTCGTACATTCCGATGTTGTCAGGGAGATAAGCTATATTGATCAACGCTCACACATCCTTTACCATGTGTTTAAGATATCAATTATTGGCGAATTTCAGAAATTTATTTTTTCCATATTTTCGTAGATTTTAAATGTTAATTAAGGGATTTGAAAAGCTTCTCATTGCAGAAATGACATCCACATTATTTTCTCTTTTGATTAACGTATTTTCTCTCGCAAATTATAATTTCAATCGTGAAAAAGATAATATTTCAAGTTAAAAACTTTTTTCCTTTTTTGACTTTTTTATTAATTTAAAAAAACTAAAAATATGTCAGGTCTTTGCTTTCTTGAGTGCAAGAGTATAAGAAAGTTTTCTGCTTCTCGATCACAACTGATAAATTCTATTATTACTACAGACGAATATAACACGCGTAACTACTTATGTTTACTTCGCATGGATTATTTTTGTTCATATGATAACATCTTGCAAAATACCTAGCTTCATAAAAAGGGAACTACCTTCGATTTTTACCGACTGTTTCTCTTAAACTTCTGCTCAAGTTTTATTTGAGGATGACCTAATTTCTTTGACCACATGATGCGTCACCTCCCGTGATCATAAAGATTAGTTCGCGGGATTGCCCACTGACTATTGACCACTCAAAGAACTGCTCGTCGTTCCGACTCCAGAACGATAGTTATAGCTGCCTGTAAAAATTGTAAATTCATTTTGCTTCTGGTGTCAACGTACTGTATAGTGTCAACTATATACTATTTTGAATCCGTAAAATAGCACGTAAATACTATAATTGAAAAAAGTACGTAACAGTATTCTATTACCTTCATAATCGCACGAGTACTTGGAGGCCTATTAGTATGCAGAGGTATTAGGTGGGAGTGGGGTTAACGTGGATATAGAGAACCATGCAAAAACTAATTTCATTATAGATTTTTTGTCACTCCATGCTGCTGACGGAGAAACGTTTATAAGAAAAAATGTGCAATGGTTTTGCACCACTAGTTTACCCCTTTTCACGCATTGCAAGTGAAATATCTAAAACCCCAGAAGTTTGCAGGTGTAGTTGAATGAACAACTTTTTTTAAAAAAAAACGTTGCTAGTTCATGAGATATTGCGGTAACTAGAAAAATTACATTTCACCCCAATTTACACCTCAAAAGTTCGAATATCGAAAAATCCTCTCTTAAAGAGCGTCGAAAAAAATCTTAAAATTCCAATTTCCCATCTTCAATAGTTTTCTCTCTACGTTGATGTATCAGTTAGGAGCAGACCGCTTGCAAGCATAGATTAATGTAGAGCATACGAAATTCTAAATTAATGACGATGTAACATATCTTGTGATCATCTTCGGATTTCAAGCTACCTCTCTGCTAACTTCCATCATTATTTTAATGTAGATGTCAAGACTGTAAATAAATACGGGCAGCTTTACGTTTATATCAGCAAGAATAATCAAAAATCAAATATTAGCAGAATGCGTAGTTTCTCTCAAAGGCGGTCAGTAGAAATCAAATATGAAATATAATTATCTTATTTGTATTAGTGAATTGAAAACCATTTAAATTCATTTGGGTTTACGTCAGTATATTTTGTCAAACTAATATTTATAAACCAGTAACTTATCGATGACGTTTCCTAAAATAATAATACGCAGATTTCGTTTGTATATAAAAACAGAAATTTAATAGGCTCAAATGGGCTCTAATGACCTTTGATGTTGACGAGCCCTAAAGCCCCACCAAAAAAAAAATAATAATAATAATAATAGGCTCAAAATTAAGAAATAAAATTGTTTTGCTTGAAAGTATTTTTCCAAATAAACTTTTTTACTCGTTTGGATCCAGCTCGTTTCGCTTTATGAGGAAACGCTTCGGAATAACAAATACATCTAACTGTAAGCAGTAATATGATTAGGATATATTACACGATAATCGTATTAAATTTCAACTCAAAGGAAATTCATTTTATATCTCGAACAGTTTTCATGTGTTTACCAGATCTGAAGCGAATCTGGCGTGAATCACGTTTTGAAAACATCTTGAGAATGATTTTATGCAACAAGAGAGCTTGATATGGAAGTGTATGAGATTGCGAAACACATTTTATCTTCAAGATAATCAATACCGTTTAATGTTTCAGAATTTAAACAGAATATTATTTTACCAAAGGTCATTGACTAAATAGCTAAACCCGGACATGAATAAGTCAACTGGAAAATGTTCGGCTTCTTTACAAAATAATATCTCATATTGTTATGTAGATTTGATCTCCATTCAATAAATAACACTACCGAAGTAAAAAAATACAATATCGACAGCGAGGATAAACTTGCACCGGACGAGATAATACGACACGAGTAACGATCGAAAGTTATAAACTCAAAAAGAATTTTAAAATTAGGCTTGCAGATTCATGTTCTTAAGTCTATAAAAACAAACTATCCCGCTCCAGGTCCCGAAGGTGCCCAAAGGGTGCGAAGGGTAGAGCTCCGTAATTTCTTAGCCTCGGAGCGAGGAGGATGAGATGTGACTAGCATCTCGCTCCGGCCGGTTTGACCCCAGGATAGACCCGGTACTCATTTTACAGCTGACTGAGTAGGCCTGGGAATCAGTCTGGGTGTTAGGGTATGATTAAAATTCATAAGTGCATAGAACATGCACAACTAAATAAATTGATAATTTCCACAGAATTCACAGTGAATTCTCTGATAAACGTTTTTTTGCAATCCACAAACAGAAGGCTATTTTTGGTTGGTGCAGGTTGCTAAAAATTTTGGAATACGGTGAATTTGATCGTTTTTATCTCATGTCTCATGTGATTCCATTTTTCTTCTTTTCAATGATTTCAGATTATCATAAAATTTCATTTTAAGTATGACACACGCCGCCGAATATAAGTTTCATGTACCATTACTCCCATCCATTTATTTCTATTTATAGTGTAATACGTTTCCTTAATTAAGTTTACTTATTAGTTCAAATATGTTGCAATGCTAAACCAAGTTTGGATTATTTAGGATCTTTCTCTCAAGCGGTTAAAATTTCAGGACTTCTACCTGCAGCTCAAACATAATGTATTGAAGATGACGAACCCAATTTAAGAAAGAAGAAGAGAGAAACGGGATTTTCAGCCGCATATCTCTTCCTTAAAATGATATTATATCATACAAATAATAGTAGAAATGAAAAAAAATGTAAACAAAGCTGTTTCACACTGCGTTTGACAACGTGGAGGGCAATGAAATAATTTATTTCTTTACTAAATATTTAAAAAAATATTTATATATAATTAAATAACATTTATTAAACATTAAATCGAGTATTGCCTCTCTAAGAAATGGAGGATGAGATTCTCAGAAGGCAGCTGAGCTGAGTATCAACTACGCACCGTTCCTCCCTCGTAACTGCGTTATCGTGCTTGTGTACTTTTCACACGAAACAAGCGTGCACGACGTGCCAACCACACGGTTGACAGTTGACAGTTGACTCTTGACAGGATGGTCGTTTTGGGTATTCCCTCACCAACTGAGACGTTATCTCCGCTTAGCTCCTCTACCTGGAAGGTCCTTCATTAATTTAACGATACTTACTACTCGTCAGGTTTTTAAGTATCTCATTACTAAAAGGAAACTTTGATATTTCCCCTTTCTCTCCCGTCACAATTCACCCAATGACAAGTTCTTTGTATCAATTGATTATCATAATCTAATAACCGATGATAAATATGCCTCGTCGATTCATTGTTTCCTTATTTCTGTTTTGTTGTTGTTGTTGTTTTCATGAAAAATTTACAATTTTATTCTTTTTTCGATCCTTCCTGGTCAGGATTCGTGGCATTACAAGTTTTGCAGTGTATTGTATCGTGCTAGTATTGTTTTAGTGGATATCTTTTTTATTTCTTTATTTAAGGTCTCATTTTAGCGTAGCTCATCTGCGACCAGTGAAGAATTAGGACAAACTACGTGTAAAACTAGACAAAAACAAGGAACATTTATCCAAGGTATTACATAAAATCTCTTGACAGAATTCAAATGAACGCGAAAAAACAAATTATCACATTTGTTGGTTCAATTCGAACACAGAACTCTAGAAGCTGAGCTCTCGCGGAATGTTGATAGGTTCTCAAGATAGATAAGTCGAAGGATCATACAGGAAGTACACTCAAACGCTTATAAATAAGTTACCCGGAATTATGGTTATAGCAATAAGACGATGAAATTCTTTTAGGATGGTTTCTGTCCATATAATATGCTAATACAATGGTGAAAAGCGGTTTTATTTTCACCGAAAACAAATTTCACGCCATATGCGATTTTATTCATGTTAAGGTAAATTCTACTTCAATCATATCCGATATCGTCTGCATCCAGAGAGTGTTTGATGATGTACTCTAAATATTTTCGAAACGAAACCAACGAAAGTGGAATGAAGGATCTATTTCGAAATTTCAAGTATCTATCCCAATTTAAAAAAAAGCATAATCATAGTTGATTATTTCTAGTAGTTCCATGAGATCTAATTTTTTAAGTAACAAATTATAACGATACTCACTGCTGCTGTTCCAGTTGGTAAATGCATGACGACTCATTTCTTACTCTTTATGATGTGGAAAATAGGATTAAGTTTTCTTTTCTAAGTTTAAAAGAAGAGAAGAAAATTATTTATCCGGTTGAGATTTGTGTGAGCAATGAAAACGATTTCTTTTAATAGATTGTTTTAGTACGGAAAATTGTAATTTTGCATTGGCGGAATTAATTTTATTGCATTTCAATTGTAATATCGTATGGCTAACGTCACATTTCCTTCGAAAATGTACGACCTTATACAACGGAAGAATTTCCAATCGTATCGCGTCGTCTCTGTTGAATACGAAAGAGCAGACCAAATGAACATTTTTGCCAAGAATCAGATATAATCAGAGAGAGAGAGAAAGACAGACAGAAAATAACCTTGTGAATAACAGTTCTTCTGAATTTTGGATCTAGAGTTTCAAGTTCTTTTTGCCTCAATATCGTTTATTGATATTTATTGCACAAAAACGAAGAAGTATTTTTATTAATTTCTTCTAAGTCGCGAATATGTGCATTGCTACATAAAGAACTGGAAAATTTAATTCTCTAAATATAAAATTGTTAGGTCTTTCTTTTCCATCAGCTAGTTTTAGGCAAGTTTCACTCTTTCATATTCAGCATTAACAATGGTAAACTGGACGTCAGAAAAGTTATGAATAGTGTATGGTAATGCACTATGGAGCTTCACGTAGCTCACAGTCAATACTCCACGAATTTTGTTCATTACTTAGCAGACGTGTCAATTGTTAGGACTCAAGTAGTCAAGTAGCATAATTTTCAAATAAACGAATCAAGTAGCTTATTTCCTTGATGTAATATTTAAATATTGTTATCTCGGAAAGGAAAAGGGGAAAGATGAATTAGTAGAAAATCGTCGACACATCTTTTAACGCTCTGAAACAGCTCATCTGAGCCCGCGGACCATTTTCTATATACTTTCGATCGATCAAACCAGTATGGAATAGGGTTTGACAAAATGTTGCACAAAATAAAAGAGATAGTTCATATTTATTTATTTATTTATTTAAAACGCGATATGTTGACTGTCGCGTTTTAATTTGATACTCAAGATGGAAAAATTAAATAGTATTTTTTTTATTTTGAAAAAGAATGTTTAATATTTAGGATAATAATAATAATAACAATAAATGTTTTCATTTTGTAATGTATGACGGGGTAATTCCGAACTGAGTTTTCTATTTTCTGTCACCGGACATGGAATGTCAATATTAATTTTCATAACTTAGATTTATAACGTACAGTTTTGCCCCCTAACAATTGATGAAAAATTTGATATAAAATGTACTTTAACTCTCGGGTCGTAAGTTTCGCGGGTCGCATACGACCTGATGCTCTAGAGTACGATACTTGAAAAATGATTTGCTCCGCCAAGTTACGCGGGAAAAATCTCCGGGACGTTTGCGTATTAATGTATATGATGAAGATGGTGATAATTGAGGGCATGATTTAGGAGCTCCTCACTTCGTCCGCCAACTCGTAGGAACAATCCACTGTGAGTAGCGTCGCCGTGCCATCGAGGGACCATTCCATCAGGGATTTACGCGCAGCACGGAGTCTGAAACGCTTTCCCATAGATGGCGCTACAGACCCATAGAGGGAGTGGAGCGCGGAATGGGGAGAGAAACCGGATGGCGCAACGATTAGTGCACTTGAGTTCAGTGTAAATCTCAGCCTGCTCGCCAATTTCTCCTGGCTGACGTCGCACTTTTCTCTTCGCCTTCTAGTGAACTCTGTATTTTTTTCGAGTTATTTTAAGCTTTTTCATAATTTAAGTCGTGTTGTCATAACCAGCCAATTGATATGAGCACGCAAACATGGATTTTAAGATCAATTATAAGATGGGATAAGAATATCGTGGTGGATGGAAAAATCTTAACACCGGATAATAAGGAATGGAAGGAACAACTAACGGAGGTGATATTACAAGCTTGGCTAATTCGGTGGGATGTGTCAGAGAAGGGACGGCAGTAACACGATTTCACACCGAATGTACGTTTTGTAGAGAAGAACAGACGTTGGTTTCAACCGGGGCAAACTGAGGAAGAATATCTCACATAACACAGCGACACTAAAGGTTATTTACGAAGATTTGGGAAAATACGGGTTGGGATTTACGTTTAAGGATTAGACGAAGAGACACTAGAGATCGTGTATTTTGGAACTGCCAATTTTACGGACCAGAAAGGGTGCGATATTTACGATTAATGCGGACAGGACTCGGAATGTAAAATTGGTAAACAAATGATAGAAACGAAAAAGAAGTACGAGATATTTAAGCAATTTATTTTAAATATAGGAGAGGTAAAAAATGGATAAAGGTTTAGCTTGTAGAAAACACGTCCTACTAACCCTGATCAAAGGTGATTTATATAAAAAGAAGAAAAGAATATATCGAGAAGGGATTGAAGAACGAAGAAGAGAAATATACAAGACCGGAAGTGATGAAAACAAATACAGAAGATTACATATATTTTATTGTAAAACAGATGTAGTCGTGGAATGTCTTTTCACGGGAACACGACAAAAAAACCAAAGTAAACTAAATAGTTATAACTCATTTTCTTTAATACATCTACAGATTTTTATTAATCTGAGTAAAAACTGCGTACGACCACGTATAAAACAATAAACTAATTTACTCTGCGGAAACTATTAAGAGACTATCCCATCATTTTCGATTAAGGGCAATAAGACTGCCATTTCTTCGCCCAACAACGAAATCATGACATGCTTCCCTCTAAAATAAGAAGAATGTAATTTGCAGCTTGTTTACAGAATGTCTACAAATTTAAATTTGATAGAACGTAAAAGAAAAATTATTTAACAAACACGCACTATTATCAAATCTTCTAATTATTCTGAAATAAATATTGCTAATAAATGGTAACAATTAAAGTAAATTAAAATTCTATATTTAGTACAATAATATTAATAACTTCCCAAAAAAATCTGCCACCCATAGCCCCGAACCAATATATTTATGTTTCGTACTTTTCTTTTTGATAACTTTTCTCTGTAGAATCATAGCGTTTTCCGTTTATAGTGTGTGCAATAGAACCTGACAAATGTGTCATTACTCCGCGTGAGTTTCCACTCCACCGCGAGACCATAGCAAGTAAATGCACGCAACCTGCACGATTCGAGCATGACCATTGTTAACCGCAAAATTCACGAAACTATAATAATTGAATATAAACAATTACTAATTTATCAACAAATAGTATTTTTGTATTAATTAATGTATAATGCAAATATTACCTGTACGTCATTATAAAATCAGATTTTAAAAAACGAAATATCGAAACTGCTGTAAATACTATAATAATACTATAATACTGTAAATACTATAATGCTGATAATAACTTGTACATGTAATTTTTTGCCTAAAATTACAAACATATTGACATTCTATTAGTATTTAACTCGCAGCTAACTTTTTATCTTATCTAGGAATTTTTGCTGTACTGTTTTTTGACAATAAATTTATTTATTTATTTACTACAGTGGAACCTCGTTTATTCGACCTTCATTTATCAGTTTGATCAATTATTCATTTATCAGTATTATCTAAATATGATTATTTTGTTTACAATTTTGCTCTAGAGCTTAAGGAAATTGATATGGTAGATTATGCGTGACTCACAGACTGACGTGACCTAAATTACGAAAAAGTCAATAACTTTATTTACAGAGTCGACAAAATTATTTATTAAAGTCAATAAATTTTATATACCGTTCTTATATAAAAAAACAAATATTATTATTGGTAAAGACAATTTAATAATACGTGTACTCTTCAGGATTAAGTTGTGATGATAGGGAGAGCATTTCCCCGAAGTTCATCTGCGGTGCATATTTAGCCGAGTTTACTAAATACGACTTGTTCATACAAGTACATTTCTTCCGTAGCTACAAGTGGAGAAGATACATGATATCTTTAGGCCAGGTAAAAAATGGCGGCGATCCGGGAATCGAGACTTTGATCTCAGGGGTGTTGACCACTACACCACCCATTCGTCTTCCACAACTGTACATCATTTGTGCATGTGAGCATGGTGTGGGTGGAGATGATGTACAATTGAGAATGAGCGTAGTAGTAGTCGAAACCTCTGCGATCAAAGCAGGAGTCCCGGATTCGATATATACGATTTGTTTTATAAATTGTTTTAAAACAAATTTTGTGTAACTTTCAGTTTTCACCATCTGTAAATCATTTGTTCCTAAAGAGTAAGAAGACGCGTATGCAATTAATATGGATTTTAAACCAAGATGGAAATACTTTAGCAAATTTATCAGATTCTGCTATTTTTATTATGAGAAAAAAATGGGGCAAAAGGACGATTTTGGGTCCGACCATCGCTAGCATTGACAAATAAATATAGCGGAACAAGGGCTCTAATGACCTTGATGTTGACGAGCCCTAAAGCCCCACAAATATATATCAAAAAATAAATATGTTTAAAGGTATCTCAATTCGGGCATTTGTTTCTAAACATTATTTCAAGTTATTAATGTTGTTGTGAAACTTGGTTTACGAAAGACAATGTTTTACAACAAGTTGTATAGTGTAAACGCAGCTTTTAAATCGAGTAATGATTCATTTCCTTAGTTGTTGTTTTTTATTCTTCGTGTTTTGTAAATAGTTCTGTTATTTAATTTTCATAAAGAATACAGGAAAAGTGTTCTCTCTTTGTACTTTGTTTTATTGCCTTTGCTGAGCCTCCGACACTTCGCTTGCGTCAGGTTTTGAATTTTATTAGTAAATAACCGTTCTTGAATACACATTGATATTTAATGAAAATATTTGCCACATTCAATTGTCAAAACAATTGTGGATTAAACCGCATGTGATAAACAAAACAAACAACTCCAACATAGAAACACAAAAATGAAGCAATATATTCGCCTAAAATCTACACAATACTAATTTAATGCTACTTTCATAATATTGAGAAAAAAAATGCCCTAGCCAATATTTCGGTACCAAAGTACATTGTGTACGTACCTTGATCAGTGAAGCCTCCAACCATAAGTATTGCTCGTTTGTTCCCTGGTGAAGGAAATTTACGTTTATCCGGGTCCAAAATTGAAATTTCTCTTTTATATAGATGTGCATTGGATGAAATACGATTTCACGCATCATCCGAATTATCCGGATTTCTGATTGTCGAGACCACTGTCGTTTAGATAAACGAGATTTTATCTTATTTTATTTTCAGTTTAATAATAAATTACTATTTTCCTCTTCTCGTAACTAACACACACATATATATTTGAATCGTATTTGCGTTCAGTTCCTCATTATTTCTACTACGCGTCAGTTTATCGTTCGAAATTTTTTACATGACCTGTTGCAATATCTAGACACAATATATAAAAACGAAATACCACTCACTGGCTAACCACGAAATCTCAAAAACTACAAATCCTACAAACTTGAAATTTGGCTGGTAGATTCTTTTTAGGGTGTAGACATCCGCTAAGAAAGGATTTTATTGTAATATTTCCAAAGGGGTTGAAAAGGAGGTTGGAATGTTTTATGTTTGTATCCCACCATAACTTTGGAGAACCAGGAGAAATTTCAACCAAACTTGATACATGGGTCATCGACTATCTGACAACGAGCACTGGGGTGGTAAGACATCCCTGTCACCCCTAGGGAGGGGGCGGTAATAGGATGACATGTAAAAACTATGAAAAAAAAACGATATTAGATTGGAAACCTCACGTTTCGGTGCTGTTCAGATGGACAAGGACGCTCCTGATGCTTTGTTAATTCACATTCTGTCCACATTGGAGATGTATCCTTAGCGTCCGTGGACTGGTAAATATAATAAAAAACAACCCGCTATTGGAGCTGAATACATCGTTTTTTAAGACTCACACTCTTAAAGCCACTTGAGTTCACAATTACTCCCAGAGGGAAAGTACTCCCTTTGGGAAGGGGATGATATGTATAAATATACGAACATATTTGTGTTGAGATCATATAGTTTACGGGATCGCTGAAATTAGTAGTGATCTCCCGTAGACACCTAAGTTCACAATCAACCCGTATAAACTCCAGCACCGCTAGGAAGGGAGGTGACATGAAATATTATCGAACATGACAGATACCATTGATGAGTCGACTGTTTTCGGCGTCGCCGAGTTGATAGTGAAATCCTGATATCGTGTAACTTCTGAAAAGCAAACCTTCCTCCCTCCATTCAGTTCCTCCTAGTATCAATGACTCTAACTATTACTAACCACTTCTACTAACCCCTCCACGTGGGCCAAGTTGTTGGTAAACCCAGCTAAGCGGCCCACTTACTAACAATGACCTACCACCCAACTCCTATCGCTCCATGTAGATAAGCTTCAATAGCACGCTACATTTCCCATTTACAAATACAACAATATAAAAAGTGGAATTTGTTGTGATATGCATACTCCATCACTTCATTGATATCTTCGAACCAATTTGTGTTTCTTGGTATTCTCAGAAGTGAGCGTGTGATTGGAAAAAAAAATCTGCTACTGAATGTTACCAATAATAATTCGTCGTCCCACAGACAGTGATGAATGAAATTATGATAACGAAGATAAGAATAGATCACATGTTACGCAGAGTGATTCTTACATCAAAGAAATCTGTCTAAAAATAGACAAAGTTGCAGTTTTTTAAAGCTGAGGAAAAACGTTTTTGTGATACTCGTGTGAGAGATCAGACCAAAGGGTCGCAAAGGGAGTCCAGCGCGGCAGATTAATTTTTGCTCAAGTATAAAATTCTGTATACATGTTTTCTTTTTTCTCGAGAATGACTCAAACGATTTTTATAAAATTCAAAGACGTGACTGAAAGCTAAATTGTTGGATGCCTACAGATTAGAACTTTCTCTGGTTTCTGGTTTGAATTTTTAACCCCCCTCCCAGAAACGAAATCCAAGCTCCATCACAGTTTTCAATTCGTACTACTAAGAACTTTATCATTACAGTATACGCGTGCATAGTTTGTAGTGAAGGGGGTGGGGGTAGTGGGGGAGGGCGGAAAGATCTGTCCTGAGACCCGTGATTTCTGTCGACGACCCTGTGAGTGATGGAAATGATTTTTGAGACAGTTGGTTAGAAGTCATTGAAAGATTTTCTATTTTTCTTAGAATGAGTGTTTCCTGAGGTGTCATTTGTCACGTTACATGTTGTATCTCACATTGGTTTAATTACCCCTGACATCGTCATATATTTCATTGGAATAAAAAAAATTTAAAGCATTAATTTTAAATCGTTGGAAATCAGCTGCAGACTTTGTGGGGCGTAGGTACTTCACTTAGCGTTGCGTATTTGTGTATTTGCCAACACGGCCAAGTGTAGATGAGCTATTTGTCTGCATTCGATGTATTTGCTATGCTGAGGCAAATACGCGAATACCCATATTGCCGGATTTTAGCCGCAAATCAAAGGATTCAATTAAATATTTGCGTAAATCGTCCTCACTTGGTTTGACGTGTTTCGTTCAGTAGAACACGCGTGATCGAGATTTGTTGATATTCTGGTTCTTTAACCTATATTTCGACATTTCTTATTCTACAAAATCTTTAATATGGACTGGAACATTTATATGGGCTGGGAAAACGAAACAGTATAAATATTTCTTGAATTATATCAAATACAACCCCACCATCACTGGTATAAGAAAACATATTTGGCATTATTGAGTTATTTGCGTGTTTGGACCATGTGAGGATTGCATGTTTGTGATATTTGTGAATACGTCAAATATTTCGCCAAATACAGCGAATACGCTTCACAAATACCCCAACGCCGAGTGAAGTGGTTCGAGTCACATTATCCTTTCATGGGACCATTCCCTACAATCACGTCCTGTGATTCAGGATCCCGACTGGTCGTTTTCATTTTTATTTCATTTGGGACATCCTGTCACTAATTCAACTAGAACCTTCTTCATGAGCTGATGTAAGGTTGCCGACACGGTGCATACCATTCTGAGTTTCGAGAAGCGGACTGCGTGAAGCTCGTGATAAAACAACTCATAACACAAACAAACGAAAATAAAGAAACGACGTAATAGAGTAGATCAATAATATTTACTATCACGGTATGTTGCGATGAAAATAATAACAATAATTATATGTGATTAATTTCTTTTCAAAAATATGTACGATAAACTTACAAGATGTTAATTGGAATATACGTTAGCCGCAATTGCCAGTATACCCGGTTATCTGCAACAAAAAACATTTATTTTATCAAAACAATATCAGAGTTAAGCGCAGTCCTTTCGAGAAAAAAAGGAACGAGAAACAGTCGCGCTCCGTGACGTCTGGAATTAATTAAGGAACTGAAAACTACAAAATAACATCGAGTAGAATTATTTTTGTTAATAATGAAATACTCTTAATTTTTCTTAATAATTAAATAAATTTAGAAGCGTATTTATTTATGAGAGTGTTGCACCAAAAATTATTCTTTCTGAAACTTGTGAAGTAAAACTGACATGAAGATAACGTGGATTATTGAAATGATTTGGTCAATTTGGTTTGTAGACAATTTTGCAGTCTCGTTACTAAGGGAACTATAAACAAATGTTCATCCAATGCTCATAAATTACATGAAAATTCATATTTATACTACAAAACTACTACGACTTTTTTTGTCATTTATAATAATAGTTGCAATGTATGTCGTGTGAAAAATTATTGTTCACGCACACGTACGTACCATCGACTTAGTAACGGGAGTAATCATCAGTTTAACAAATTCTTTTCATTCGGAGACAAGATCTTTCGCTTAGAGTAATTTTTTTTTTCACTAGTCATTCAGTAGTCATCTAGTACTTCTGGTGAGACACCAAATGTGTAACATTTTAAATGTAATTCTGCAGACAAAGTCTATAACATTCTTTGTTAGAGACTTCAATATTCAACATAACTGAATATAATGATTCTTATAAATTGTGTTTGCTAGTCCGGTAGTTATCACGGTGGGAATCAAAAAACAGGGTCCAAAAGAAGAAGAAGAAGTTTGGTTAACTTGAAATGTCTTCGAGATAAAATAAATTTAACTATTTTTAATAAATGATTTAAAAATTCGTGTGGCGACGAAAACTTTCTTCTCAATCGTTTTAGAGACGAATTCAATAAACCACGAACCAACTAACTACGTGTGTAGGTGAGAAATGCTTCATAATTCAGCGATAGTGTAGTATACTTTGTCTAATTTAGGACATAACTAATTTTATGACATAGCAATTCTATAAATTGTTCTTGTTTATCACTATTAAATACTTATACTCTCCACTCGCACGGTCGGTAATGTACCAAGCACCTAGAGACGTTTCCGAGATTGTGCACACGCGACCTTCTCAGTTTCTGACTAAAAACTGTCGAAAATTTAATTACGTGCTTGCTAGATAGATGTCATCTAAAATATAAATTACATTCTACTACTATTAAAGTCCATTATATTTTTTTTTTAAATAAGACTTACAATGGACGAATACAATAACAACGACCCTTAAACCTTAATAAACCTTAAGTCGAAACGTATTTTTTAAAGCTCACAATAGATGGTATTCGTCCATGATACGATCGCAAGTCTTAAATTAAATATATAATTACATGAATTACGAGTACATCAAAATCCTTTTGACCCATTCCGGAAGAGTTATCAGACATACATTATTCGTTTAACAATATATGTCAAATGGGGAAACTTGCACTCCCTCGCGGGATTGAGAATGGGTAGGACTTCTAAGTGATGATCCTTGAATTATTGGTCACATCTTTGAATAATTTTTCAGTGTTTTTCACGTAGAAAAAGTAACCGCAAGCAAAATCGTTTAGGATACTATTAACCATAACTCCATTCCTCATGTAATTCCCGATTGATTCCACCGTACAGGGAGGAATTATTGAATAATCGATTTTATAAAAGAGCGCGTGTATGCTCTTCAGATATTTGGGAACAGCCCTGTGGTGGTGCGCACTTGTCGAGTAGCTGCGCGAGGTGCACGCAAGTGGCGAGTGCGTGGGTTACAACGTTCTTTCATTGAGTAAATTGGAGGTCCGGGAGTCCTGTGGGAGCGCCGCGCCGGGCCTCGCGGGGCCACCCGGCAGGAAGTCGCGGCGTGGGCGGCGGCGGCACAACCACACAATTGGAAACGCCGCGGCCTGCGCCTCACAACAGAGGCGACACGGCGATGACGGCGGCGTGGATGGACCTCGAAGATAAACGGCGGAGCCAGGTCGGGAGGAAATTGCCGACGACGGGCCAATACTCCTGTTTTCTGATGACCAGGGCTCCGATCGATATGCACTGCAGAATAGGAAAATATATTATAAAAAGTTCAAAATATGCACTTAATATATGTTCTACAAAGTCCAAAATATGCACTACAAATTCGAAATACCCACTCAAAAAATCAAATAACGTATACTCCAAGTTATTGAACTTTAACGAAAATGATGCAATATACCTGCGGAAAACGAATTGTCAATTTATCCGAATTTAAGTAATATTTAAATAAATATTACTAGTAGTCACAAAGGACTAATTGCTAAAAAAAGCGCAAGATAATGACACAACAAACATATACAGGGTAATATTCGTTCCACATGTTCCATGCAGAGAGAACAGAATAACGCCACAAGAGCAAGTGAATTGATTTGATGGCATTTAAGTTTAAAGAAATTCGATAATACTGCCTACGTAACGCGAGCTACACTTATCATTGCCCTTATGGACGATGGCGAAACGAAAGCTTCGGCTACACTGTGCACAAACCCTGTTCCAACATCAAGCAATAAATAAATAAATAAATTAATAATTTAATGTCGAAAGAACAATTACAAACTGCATATGACCACATAGAGGACAATAAACTAAATTATTGCTGCAACTTCACAATAAACTAATAAACATGATGCCTTCCCGTTCATATTTCTTTTCCCTTGAGTTACGTTTTCTCGGAGTAAAGTTATATGACGCTGAGTATATGACATACGAAAGAAGAGTAAGTGTAAACTGAGTTAGTTAAATAATACCATAGAGATCCTTCGTACACTTTAAACCATAATTAAATAATGAACCCGTCAATTTTGATTTATTACGGTAATTTAACCTAAAAAGTATAGAGATCCTAAAAAATAAGCATTTATATACAATCAAAAGTCTTCAAAAATATGCACCTATATGGATTATTAAATTTAATTCAAATGGCTCCACGTGGTTTAAAATGTTAGAAATCGATTCCTCAAAGCCATAGAAAGTCGGGGGAAAATGTGCAAAACACGCAAAATCAAGAATATTAGATACATTTTTACATTCATTTGTTGTAAACACTAGGTTTGACAGTGACTACATTATTTTTTCTACAACATATACTTTATATACTCTGGTCCTGGAAGCTATTGCTTAAACTTCGTCAGAATCAACAACCTATCATTATTTGGAATCAAAAGTAAATCGTACCTTTTTATAACTTTTACTGACAGACAACATTTTGCCAAAAATAGCACTGTAAAGGGCATTGAACACTTCATCAATTATATTGCATACGCAGCTTGTACTGTTTTTTGACAATAAATTTATTATAAATTTATTATCTGTTGTGAATTCTTATGGACAACTTCCTTTACCTGCACTCACCACAACATATTAGTCAGTGAAAATTCATGACCTTTATTTTCATTCTTTCTGCCTATCGTGTCTTCACATGCATATGATTTAACATTCCATTCACCTCGGATAATTTAAAACTCAAAGTACACAGAAGATTTCTTTACTTTTTTCCTGTTTCGAAGTTATTGGTTTGGAATTAGACGTAAGTTTCCAGTGGAGTTTTCAACTTTTCATAATCTAGCCTATAGTTTCCCAATTATAGACAATTGTGATGTTGGTTCCATTACGATATTTTCTTTTTGCTCAGCTTGGGGTACAGAGCTGAAGAAGTGTTGCTACTCGGTACATCCCAGAGTTTATAAGACGATCTTTTCTTCACCAGGTCACTCGTTAAGTCAATGTAGTGCAGTGGCGTTGTCACTGGTTGATATTCTTCTGACATTTCTTTCAGCAGAAGTGTATCCTAAATTTAATCTTCAACTGGTTTACTACTTGCCGATATTTTCCAACATGTCAAGCATTCACCTACTCTTCCATTTAGTTGGTGGATTTAATATAACATGAAGTTTGAAGTCCAGTTTATACGTTTTTGTACGGTACTGTTTGGAGTCCAGTACATAAGTTGAAACTCATCTTCCGGTTTGTTAACGACTTTTGCATTTACTGCACTGTTTACATACGTGATTTTTACACTTTCATATGTAATTCCCTCGAAGTCAGGACGCTTATTATTTCTTAATTAAGATGTCAGGATGTCGAACTCATTTTTCATCATTTCCTCTTCTCCATTACCCCTATCCAGACCCATTATCCTCTGTAGAGGCCGATCATAAGTTAGTTGCAAAAATTATCATTTTCAATATCCTCCTCCTCTCCATAACATATATAAATGCTTCCTAAATTCCGCCCCCCCCCCCAAGAAATAAAGCTTTCCCACGTTAAGAAAAGGTTTTTATTGCGTTTCGAAAATGTGGGGACAAATTATGTTACACTGACTTAATTGTTCTTTCATCATTCATCTGTGTTTTCGTAGAATGGTTGAATTGACCTGCAGGGATTAGTGACAAAGGGTATCCTCAGTTAGAATGTTAAATGACCTAACTTAAAATTATTGTATCGCCTAAATAAAGATGTTACATTAATTTGAAACATTGAGTTTTCATTGTCCGTAGATTCAAAATCCCTAGGAGAAAAATCATGGTTTTCTGTTTTTATTATCTTTCTAACAACAGCCCCCGCCCAAAAATAAAAAATAAAACTGAATTTCTTTGCGAGGGTGGGTGATTGGAACATTTTTAAGGTCATCCTGGGTTATTTTAGAAAATAGTGGCTTTTAAAAACTTTTACTTTTAACTGCCACACAAGAACACTTTTCTGCAAAAATATTACAAACTAAACGAAATTGTATTAAACCGTGTTATTAGACTAACTAATATTCACAACTTTTTTCATAATTTGTGCAGTGGTGCAACATTTAAAATAATCCATTTTCTAGATTTTTTTTCTTTTTTCCCAGGTATAAGTAATTTACAAAGAGCAGGTATCACTGGTTGACATAATATCCAAATCAAACGTCCTCACGAACATACCAGTCAAGTTTTGTAAAAAAATTTTCGATGTTTCGGCTCCTTAAATGGGTAGCCATAGCTATGTTCGTGAGGAATTTTGATTTTGATTTACGTGTTTTACTTGAGATGCACCAAGTATAGCGATTTCATATGAAGGAAGTATGCCAAGATCACGTCCTTAATCATAGCACGGGGACACGAATGAAATGCGAAAGTTTATCTTGTTGCGGGGTAGTCGGATATATCCTTCCTATCACAAAAATGGATTCACGAAATCAATCGGATTTCATGGATTGAAAGTGCATTTTTCAGATTTATGTAGGAAGTAGATTAGCGGATTGCCTAAACTGGATATTTTAACTGGCTGTCTGCAAAATACCTCAGTATTGCAGACCCATTCTTCTCTATATCGCAGATTTTGTTTGAATCATTTTTTTTTGTCTCAAAAATGTTCGGATCAATATTTTCAACTCGAACGTCTCCTCTTTTACTTCGTGTAATATTCCTATTTGTGTAAGAAAAGATTCCCTAGACCCGTAGTATGTGATTGATTATATAAAAGACCTATAAATAAATTATCATTTTAGGTTTTACTATTTAAGATCTCTTCTTCTTTTCCAATTCACATTTAATGAAATTCAATACATCGAGGAAATCGACAATTATCTAACGTAGGTCTCCATGTCGATCAAAACATTTCTCATATTTTCTCCTACTGATGAAAACATTTCAATTGCTATGACTTAATTGTTTATATCTTGAACTAGAGAAACAATGTAAATTTAATTAGGGAATGTTTATTTATTCCAGAGATATGTTATAAGCCCTTCTAACTTTAATTCATGACTCAACAAAAGTATTAAATATCGAAAAAATATTTAAGCAAAACATTTGATGTTTTCTTTTTATATATTCTGCTTTTCGAAAAAAATTTAGTAGTAAATTATAAAAAAGATATGAGGCTCTCGTAGAATTTAGTTTTATTCCTGCTCACAAGCGGCTCAAGTCTTGCTTGTTGGCGAGTTAAATAAATTTACATGAAATTATCACGATATTAAAAGACATTGAATAGATATTAGAAAAAAGTATGGAAAGTTTATTGCTAAATGATGCAATTTTAAGGCAATTTACTTTATCTGTGAGAATATTTTTTATTACACTGTGAATAATAGACCTACTTTGCAAACTTTTTTTTAAAAGTCTGAATGCATCCTCTCCCGTCACTTAATCCAATTATCCGAATTTATTTGGGATCGGTCCAATACAGATATGCGAAAATACGGATGACTGAATCTGTAGCTGAAGAATACGGGGAAAACGTGAGACACAAAAAACGTGACTTTGGATGAATCGTCACAAATAAGTTCATAGTAGAGTTACTATATGTCAAATACATGTAACTGGAAGTATTGTATGCAAGTTAGTTTTAATAGTTCTGAACAAAAGAGTAAATAAGAACAATGTACGTACGTATGCAGCACGTTGTTATTTCTGTTATTTAATTGATTGAATTAAATGGAGTACAGTTCACTTTTTTTCCTTCATTTTACATGGGTATTCATATTTTTCCTGCAGAATTGGAAATTCATGTAATAGTGCTTCTAATAACTTAATTTCTGCTGTCATCATGTCCAGAATGTACAACTTTTTAAAAATGATGTAAATTTAGACATTTGTGAAGCATTTAACGTCGAGGAAAAATTATACATTGCGATCGTATCTAATTAAAACGGATTAAATGGTAAATAACTCTCTTAAAATGAGCAACTGCCTAAACCTAATTATGCCCGGGGCGGGTATCTTTTTGGAAATAGTATTTTCAAGTGACAAACGTACGTGTTTATGTCTCCAACCCACCAGTGTATTAGGATTACAAAAACAAATTTAGAGTATTTTTTCAGTATACATGTTTTGAAATAATTATGTGAGATTGTTTAATTTTGTGTAATATATTACACAAATTAATATAAACATATTTATGTAATATCCCTGCCCCTTACATAAGTTCCATTGTAATAGATAACTGTGTTTGCTTTTGACTCAGCTCACTGCTTCTACCACACAGCTAAGTGCTCCCGCCTGAGTACTTAACTGAAAATGTGTGCAAGATAAGCATTCAAAACTCAAAATTGTTTTTTTTCCTCGTAATCTTTGCATTACCTATACGTAGGCCAATTTGTATTATAAATGACATATTATTTTA
The DNA here is from genome assembly GCA_002313205.1 of Laupala kohalensis. Classification (NCBI taxonomy): domain Eukaryota; kingdom Metazoa; phylum Arthropoda; class Insecta; order Orthoptera; family Trigonidiidae; genus Laupala; species Laupala kohalensis. Next base: position 79,498 of record NNCF01133521.1, on the reverse strand, counting down.
CAAACAGAAATGGTAATATGCTTATTTCATCTCTTGGTTGAAACTTACGACCATGTTCACGTTCCATTCAATGAAACTTCACATAAGATTGTTTTATTGATCTTATTTGTAAGTAAATGCGAGCAAATAGTAAATTGCGGAGATAAAACACCTTGAACTTGCGATTAACACTCAGGTAAATACATTTAAAATTAAACTTGTGAATAAAAAATAAAAATAAACAAAATGCTCAAATTTATCGTATGTTTTATTTTTAGTTTGAATAGTTGAAATCAGACCTTACTATTTTTCGTTGAAAATAAATTACTTGAATCTTACATGAAATAAATATTTTACCAGGAGCAATAACGCGAGAAGAACAAATTACTCGTTCTTTCTTTTGTGCTTTGAAAATTTTATTTAAAATGGTTGAAAACTGTAAAGAAATACTTACAATATGTTAGTATTTTTACAGAGCTTTATCTTTTGGAAACTCGTTTCCTTCCGCCATGTGTTTGTGGTGTGACGTTATTTCCGCCATTATCATTATAAACCACAAGAAGCAAATGAATAAGAGGAATGATAAAAATCTAGCTTCATTTCTAACAAACAATTATTTATTAACAGAGTGTATTTTCTCTTAAAAAATACTTCTTTGTATCGCGCTTATTGTCAAGTATAAAAACGGTTATAACTTTCGAAAGATCTCTACAAGCGAGAGTCAGGGGAAGCAGCTAAATTTAGGATTTTTCAAAGGGAATTTGGAGTAAAATTAAAATATCGTGGAGTTTATGACCTACGAGAGACAGCTGCACTACGCTCCAGAACTCATGCCGTTGAAAACTAGTGAACGCTGTAAATAACCCGCATGATATCCCCCACAGAGACACCGTGAGGTTATTCGTCCGCAAGTCGTCATCAAAAAGTGAATACAGTCCACATATCTTCACAGAGAAAAGCTCACCGAGAGACTTTTATCGAGAAGCTTATTAATTTAAACATCAGGTATGCACCCTAGAGTTCTCAAAAGACAGGTGGACAAAATATTTATTTTATACTTCATTGCCGTAAAATAATCCGTACTCTTACTTCTTTCTCGATCGTTTATGATTTGATAGATTTCATTTATCCGTCAATGAGGGACACAATTAGAATACATACTGTACTCTCATTCCCATTTTCTCAAATGTATAATTTTTACGTGTACCAGAAATTAGTTTTTATTGAGAGGTTTCTGGAAGCAACTAAATGACGAATTTCCTTCGTCTCTCGCGAAGGAAAACATAGTATACTTCCCGAAAAACAAGTTTCAATATGCAGATTTTTTCTGCATGTGTGCTATTTATAACTTCGCTAGTGCCGAACCGATCCATTGATCGTACGAATGAACCGCCATCGGGGAAACCTAACAGGTTCTTGATCGCTGTGCTTCTTCAGTCTATCGCATCTGTAACCACGCTTGTTGGTCCATTGGGGTCGTGATTTTCCACACAGATGGCGGTGCTAGTCAAAATAAATGTCGGACTTGTGACGTTTTGTTGTGTCAATGCTAATGTTCTTAGTGTATTGAAACTATTATAACAAGTTGAGTGCATTTATAGTGAGATTTTATTATGTTTCGTTAATTGAGTGATTTCAAATATTGCGTCAGTCGCGAAGTTTGTCAATTTAGAACACTGAAATTGCGAAAGCGGTTAGAAATTACTCATCAATGTTTTTTGTTTGATTCAACTTCATCATTCATTATGATGTTTTATGGAAGGAAGGCTGCGAAATTGAAGAAAGGCGCCAAGTTGACGTATATATTATTTTAATGAGAGTTCGTGTGTTAGTTAAAATGCACCATGTTTGGTTACATTTCACAACAAAGTTACTGTGAGTTTAACTGTAACGTTATAGATTTTGATTTTGTGCTTTTGCTTGTCTTTGTTAGCATTAATCATCACCTTTAATGTCCCCAGAAAGTGAGATAATGTTGTGATTGAGAACCTGATCATGGGAAAATTATTGAGTCTTTTGGCCAGGGATGACTCAAATTGTTGTTCTCCTCAGAAATATGATGTTTTCCTCGATTTTGAAAGTAAGTTATTTTATCTTTTATGTGTGAAAATCCTGTAATTGTACTAGGATTGTATTTTCTTTAAAAATTGTTTCATTTTAGACGCACAACCTACAGATGGTGAACAAGAAACATTTGATGAAGTGCAAATAGTTTTGAGAAATTCTGAATCAATATTAGAGGAAATACAATGTTACAAAGGTGCAGGGAAAGAAATAAGAGAAGTAAGTAAATCTGGATATTTTGTGAATTTCTGTTGGTTTTATTCATTAACTGATACTTTTTTTCTGGCATATTTTAATAGGCCATTTCAACTCCAACAGAAGAATATCAGAAAAGAGCTTGGCAAGCTGTCATGCCCCTAGTAACAAAATTAAAAAGGTTTTATGAATTCTCAACTGAATTAGGTAAGATTTTACAGGACTGTCTGAATAAAGTTAATTATTTAATATGAATTGAGAAATTATCAAATGTATACATAAGTTTTATTTCATTATACGTTAGTTTACAATGCAGACTACATAAATTCACATTATAGAGAAGTATTACTCATTAAATATCACAGAATGCACAATAATTAATGCTCATTATCCTACATTTGATTTGATTTTTGCAATTATATAAAGTTATCAAAAATAACTGCTGCTTGTGCAATTTCATTAAAGTTAGTTGTTGTGTGTATAAATAATTTTCAATCAAATTGTTTAAAATTCCATTGTCTGTAATGTTTAATTCTATTGTTCCATTTTTCTGATATTAAAAATTATGATTTTTCTGAATTTAAAATTCCAGTGTTCTGATACATAGTCAATTCCTATTTTCACAGAAGCTGTAGTTCCTAAAATATTATTTCAATTGTGTTCTGGTCCCATGACACCTACTCAGCATTTAGAGACTCAACAAGCGCTAGTCAAACAACTTGCAGAAATTTTGGAGTTTGTTCTGAAATTTGATGAATATAAGGTAATATTATTTGGCTTCAGTTTTTATTTACTTTACAAGAAATAAATAAAAATTCTGAAATTGTTGGGTTTCCTCATTTTATTTATGATAATGAAGTGAACCTTTTTGTGTATTTGTTTTTAGATGAAAACTCCTGCTATTCAAAATGACTTCAGTTACTACAGACGAACCATCACACGGCAACGAATGTCTAGTCAAGATGGTTTTGAAACTTCTGATTCAAGAGAAGTGACGAATGAATTAGCCAATAGAATGTCACTCTTTTACGCTCATGCTACTCCAATGTTGAAAGTGCTAAGTGAGGCTACTTCAAAATTTGTGGCGGAGGTAAATTTAATTTATAACATTTCTGGGGTTTGCTAAAGATTTGATGTACTAGGAATTTCATGACTTTCTTTCTCCCAACTTTTGAATTGATATTGAAATCTTAGGGAAATATACTGATACATTATTGGACATAAAATACTTTGGGAACTTACAGCAGAGTACATTGCTTGATGTTGACCTCACACTCCACTTATGTTATAGTCCTAGAACACATGTTAAGAACTCTATCTCCCATCAACAGATAGAACTTCTGTGTTTGAACTTTTCACAGTTATGTTACATTTCATTACATTATGGTCCTGAGTACATGTTTTGGACAGATTGTGGTATCAATTTTGGAATTTAAAGATTACAAAAACAGTTAGAAAATACCTATAAAATGTGGATCAGTGTGTAAAAAAGACAATTTCTTGTTTTCTGTATAGTAAAAAAATATGCTTAAAATTACTCAACATGTCAGAAGAAACAATAAAATTAACTTTGTAACTTGTGTATTTATCCACCATGGACTTAAAAAGTTTGAATAGTGGCAGGAAAATTGAATTTAAAATATAAAAGAAAGGATACTCATACAGAAAAATGTTAAGGGTTTGGCTTTAATTCTTGTTATGTTTATGCAGTAATAGGTAGTCTCTCACTGGCTAGAAAATACTTCATTGTAGGACATAGACTACAATTTAGAATATGAGGAATTGTCGACATGACTAAAATTAATGTTGGTAAATAAGAAGAATCAAGAATTCAAAATACTAAGAACTGCACCTAAAAATTACCACCTTATTAAAGTTTAAAAAAGAAACTCTTCTTCAAATTTACCTATTGACCAGACTCTTTAAAAATTTTCAAAAAGTTGAAAAAAATGATACTGCAAAACAATTTTAATATAAATCACTTATTTGGTAAGGCTCATTATTAAGTTCCAGCATCTATAGAATAAATAATAAAGATTGGAATAAAGTTTATTTGGGGCACACATAAAGGAGCATTAAAATGAGAAAACAGGTTTGATTTAGGTACGTTAACTGAAAATGAAGTGATTGTGTTGAAGAATTTTGATGGTAATTTTCAACTATGGGAATGATTGTTCTTGTACCTATTGGAGAATTGATTGTTAAATTTTGAAGTTCTATTAAAACAGAATCTCATATTAAAATTCATCCATCTGCTTGCCTCAGGATCAGTCTGCAAAAGTTAATAATTGAACCAGATATCACAAAGTGCATCCTAGGAAAATAATGTGAGTGGAGTGTTTGACCCACGTCACTCAATTAAGTGATTATTTGAAATGCAGTTTGTTACAAATTTTCTTAAATACTATCAGGAGTAAACATTTGAAGTAAGAGTGGTATCTGAGTGATGGAATGTTGTACAACAGTTCCCGAAATTAGTCTGAAGAAAATTGTAAGCGCAGAGTGTGGCTGTTATCATGCCGTGACTCCACTGTAAGTTCCCAAACAGTTACAGAGTTTTATCAGACCTCAAAGGGATTCTAGTACGACAAGAGAGGAATACTTTACCTGTTTGACTTTTTCAGAATGAAGATATTCCAATTGAAAATACCACTGAAACATTGAGTACAATGGCTAAAGTCTGTTTGAGGATGCTGGAAAATCCGTATGATCACTTTTGTTTTCATTCTTACTTCAGTTAATGCATGTTTAAATGATTTCTTACTTGTTCATGAAATTCTTTTACAAGGATGACTAAATATTGTTAATGTTTCTTGTGGCAATATTCTATGCTTTCTATTCTTCTTTCTTTTAGAAACTTGATAGCACAATTTCAAAGAGAAGAAACCCAGTTATTTGTTTTGCGAGTCATGGTTGGTCTAGTCATCTTGTACGATCATGTGCATCCTCACGGAGCTTTTGTGAAAGGTTCCAATGTTGATGTAAGGGGAAAAAATATTTTTTTTATTTTGTTAGTTATTATTTAATAAGTTGAAATAGAAGGGGCTGAGGCATAAAGGTAATAAGCTCAATTATTAAAATAAAGAAATGAACAGCAATTGATGCATTGAGGCGTATTGCATCTTTTACATTTTTCTTTCAGGTCTCAAGTAAGCTCAGTCCATAAGAATAGAGGAAAAGTAGTATGGTCTAGGTAAGAGAAAAGGAGAAGTCCATAATAAAAAGTCTCTCCATAAAATTAAAGAAAGTGGACTTAGACACTTTATGCCTCATCCCCTTCAATTATTATGAATCAAGATATCTGTTTAAACATTTATTTTGTCTTATTTAGGTAAAAGGTTGTGTAAAACTTCTAAAAGAGCAACCTGCTGCACGATCCGAAGGACTCTTGAATGCTTTGAGGTATGAATAAAAATCTTGTAATACCGTACTTAAAATTTTCCTTCTTTTTCTTTGTAACACATTAATAAATCACAAATTTTACTATGATATTCTTTAGGTTTTTCTTACAGTGAAATCTTCATTATATAATCAATTACATTAACAATATTTTTACTACATGCCTTCTAAACAGCTTGTGTAGTAAAAACATCCTTAATGTAATAATAATAATAATA
>NNCF01133521.1:35619-73625 GCA_002313205.1 Laupala kohalensis | reverse complement strand
AGAACCTGTATAAGAAATCCGCCTCTACCCGAAGGAAAAACGGAGAAAAACCCGGTCCAGGATGGGGCTACAGAATTAATGTACACAACCGTGCCAAAGTTGAGTACACATAAAACTAAATTAATATGAGCCATAAGACAACACAATCATGCAAGAAAATAGTTTTTGAAATTATTATAAGTTGTTTAAAATGTAATTTGTTTTTATGTGCCAGGTTGCCTATAATTTATAATACTCTCTCAATCAAGTAAAACTTAAGCTTTTATGATTAAAAAAATGATTCTTTTTCACTTATGATCATTAGTGAATTGAAATGTTTGTTTGCTTTTTATATAACCCAAGTATTTATGTTGTAGGTATACCACAAAGCATCTCAATGAAGAAGCTACACCGAAGAATATTAAGAATCTTTTAGCAGCATAAGTGATTTTAATTGCCATGTTCTGATCCATTTATAATGTTATGTTCCACTTATCACATACTGCCATAGACATGTTATCATTTTCATATACACCAATGACATTTAATATCTTGCTGTTTTATTTCTTTGGAAAAATAGAATGTTTAACAAGAAAAAACATTGATTTTTTTATAGTGTGATTATTGTATATACACAATCCTCATATGTTGACCTGAATATAAATTACTTCCAAGTGTGCCAGGAATATTTTGTACGCATACATCAACATTAAATAAAAAAATTGTGTATTTTCAATTTTTTTCCCCACAAAAAATATTTTGAAAAAAGATATCATTGATTGCCTTTCCTGAACTTACTAATGTGTACTTGAGAAACTGTCTTGCCATATGGATGGTGATGATAAACAAAAGTGAAATGTATCCACTGCCATACATAAATCCAAGTAGTGTTGTTACAGAAATATAACCTTTGTGAGCCTGTTAAACTTTTAGATTGATGTAAATTAAAACATTGTTTATAATTTGCTGTGTTATGGCACAACGCCTTAAGATTTATTGTTTCTTGCATGAACAAAAAGTGCAGTGTCAGAATTGTTAATATTTTGAATGTAAAACTCCTTTCTTACTATCAATATATTTGAAGTGTATTAAAATTATATATATATATTTTTCTTTGATAGATTATTCTTCAAGGAAATTATAGAAGCATCATTCTACTAGTGTTATTGAAGATCATTTCTCATGATATTGATATTTTGCATGTTTTACACTTCCTTTACATTCAGAAAAAATGGAAAGCGCAGGATAAAACCTTTATTAAATCAATGAGATGTGGCTTATGAGATGGGATTTTGAATAATTCCTCACAGTTTATCCTCTATATAGATATCTGTGATCTACATAGATTATTCTGTGATAGGAAGTCCCAAAATCATTTTTGTCATTACTAATTCCATTCCAGAAGTGTCCAGTGACTAGTATTCATGTAAAAATATCTGTAACCTATTGTATTGAATATTAGTTCAATTGATTTCAGAGTCAAAGTTCTGAAATAGAAGTGATATTTACTTCATTTTTCTTGGAAGTACGTAATAAAAAATTTGTAAAGCAAAGAAGCACGGAATGATCATGAATACTAAAAAGAAACTTTTTATCATAAAATTATAAATTTCAAGTAAAAACTTTGTAATAGTTTTTTATGTACATTATAATGCTACAACTAGCTTTGTTTACATGTTTGTAAGATTGTTCCAACTTTATAATTTGGAAACTAAGATTTTCTGCTGAAAAATACATGGAGATGAATATTCAGAATAGAATTAATTTTTTTTTTTTTTCACACAAGCACAGTGTATGAATATGGCAATGTAGAGTACATTTGAATTTCTTTCAAGATAGGTGAAATTGTGAGAGAACTTGTTCACTGAGGTTACTTGATAACTAATGTTAACTTCCTTGTGTTTACTGAATATTTCAGCTGTTTGTGATGTTGTAATTGAAAAAAAAGTTGACTTGTGAAGTGCAATTTGTGATATGTCATGTTTACAGTGAAAATTTCATGTTACTCGACAGAGGATAAAATGTCATCATATAAGATTTTACTTAGAAAAATTAGCACTTTTACAAGTATTAAACTTCAGATAATGAACATTGTCAAACAAACATTCATTATTCTGAAAAACAAAATACATTGTTTTTCCTTGTGATGTATTTAACTTTTGTATATTTCTTTCCAAGTGACATTTGTACATATCAACTTAAAACTATGTTTATCTGTATACATGGAATATTAGTTTAATTTCTGAATATACTTTGATGCAAACTCCAATTTATTAGAATTATTCTCTCTCCTTACTCAATAAAGAAACTGGATGGGGAGTTTTCTATTGTGCCTTTAAAAAAGGAAAGGCAGGATTTGGTTCAAGTTATCAAATACTACTACTGTAGTAAAGAAAATGAATGTTCATATATTCTGGATTCTTCACCACTTATTACATCAACCAAGCCCACGTTTCAAGGTGATCAGAGCCCAGTCGGGGACGATTCAATTTGGAAGAAGTACCTCTCATCTGTAGCTATAATAAAATTATTTGGACACACACAAACAATTGGAAAACTCTCATGACCAATATTTCAAAGGTAACAAAAATTGTACTGATACAGTTTATAATTAATGATAATTTATTCCACTACTATATTATTTCAAATAATTATTCACTTAAATTACAGAAAAGCTAGGATTAAAAATATATTATTCCTGTCACCTTAATGCAGAGTTACACATGAATAGCATTTCAATCATACTTTCCTTTTTGTGTCCAAAGATTGCACAGCACCAAATGTACATTACAAATTAAATACACAGACAAATTTTGTTTTTAAAGTCTTTACTTTACTTGGTTAAAATATGAAACTACCTAGCAACTATAAAAAATCAATACTATTCTCTATACAGTCCAGTATTGCCAAGTCATCTTCTGAAACTGTTCCTCCCCATAACATATCTGATTTCATGCATTCAAGTGGAATTGACCCTTCTAAAGAGAATAACTTTTCAGGGAGCATTATAGGTTCCGACTGAAAATTTCTACAATCAGGGTCATAACATTTTTGATAAAAATATTTGCCTTTGATATTGACAACAAACCTAATATTATTACTGCGGTGTTCTCGCTTAATATTACAACAATAACGATTACCAACAATATCAAAATAAATACAATTCTGTGATGGAGAATATTTCCACCGATACACTCTACCAGGTGCAACCAAGTGGCTAATGAAACTATTTACTTCGGGAAATGGTGAATCTCCTCTCCTTTCATTAGAACAGAGAAACTTTGGTTTGTTTGATATTTTATTTTGTGTAAAACATGAAGGCGTATCACCTGAAAACTGTAAAATATTTACATTGGCATCAGATGAGACACAAGAAATGAGAGAATCAAGAAAAAGTTTTTCATCATCATCTGCACAGTCAGCCAACCATTTATTCTCTTCACTCCTAATAAGGCAAGCTTTTTTATTCCACTTGGAAGAACAATATAAACGGAAATGTCGATTCTTGGAATATACACTCTCATCACAAAAAAATTTTTGTTTCCCTTTATCACTAACTAATAATTCAGATACGTCTTCTTTTGTAAACCCATAGTCAGTAAATCCTTCATTTTCATCCATCCTCCACATTGTAGAACAAATCATTTTGACAAAGTTACCTACATGATAATTATCTTGAAAAATACTTGGCAATTGATAAATAAGATGCCTACTAAACTTGACATCTGAACTGGAATCCAAATCTAGAATGTTGTCTCTCGTACACTCTATTCCCCATTCCTTACACAAAAAGATCGATACTATTTTGATAAATGTATCAGTCATATGCACACCATTCCTGTTTGGGTTAGCTTCCTTGCAAAACTCCAGGTCAAAGTACAATTTTGATAAAGAATGTTCACAAATAATTTCATAAGAACACCTCTTTTCTTTTCGACAGTCATGAAACCAGAACAGTCGTGGATGTGCCACAAGGAAACTACGTTCACCACTGGGATCTGATTGGCATACAAAAGGCATAACACCATTCATCCGTTTTTTGGCAAAAAGAATAGCATCATCTTGTTTACGAAATACCTTCCAAACCGAAGAAGGCGATTCTGGGTCCAAAAACTTGAAGGGATATGCTTTTGGAACTTTATCTTTTAAATACTCTTCGTAAGTTTTGCAACCAACTGGAACACGAATTTTCGAACTTGTACCATAAAAAGAAGCAATAGGGATAACACATTGCTGGATATCAGACATGATAAGGAAAAACAGTGCGTATTATTAAGTCCATCAAAACGCAACTAATGGTATGCCATACATTTAACCTGCGTTGAACAACCGCCAAAACCAGCCAAAGAGCGTTTGGTGTTTAAGTTTTCATCACAGAAAATTTACAATATACTACGTAACCTGTGGTTCGGGTTGCGCTCTGGTTCATCTGTGCTCTCTGTGGCGGTATTCTGTGTCTCGTTTTACACTCGTCTACGCTCATCTACGCTCGTCTATGTCGTATGCTTGAGGGGGATTTTGGGGGCTTTGTCGTGTACTAAACTTGAAGAAACTTAATAAATTGTTAGGAAGACTTTTTGTCTCAGGATATCTTCTGGTGACACTTTTGATGTAGAATGATAGCACAATTTCGTTGACATTTCGCTTTGGTGCTGGACGTTGCTAATGATCTCAAGAAACTGCTCAAACATATATTTATAAAATTTAAATTTAAAATAATAGAGAAAAAATTGCCGTTTAACCGAGCTGTGTTTCGTTCCTCAAGATGTTAGCAAGTATCAGGAATTTATCCCGACCTTTGGTAACTTACCTATTCACTTCATTCAAGTAGTCTTGTTTATAAATGACATTCTTGTAAAATCAATTATTGTAGACTTTCTGGGATAATCACTTATTGTAATGCTTTTTCTCCCTTTTAGTGGTGTAATTCGAGAGCATTTCAGACATCTACATGTTTTCAAAGTGATAGTCTTTTTGTGGTAAGTTATTTTGTTGAAGTTAGGTTGTGAATATTCTTATTGCATTTTTATGTATTTTTTAGCATAGGGATACTGATCAGAACAATCCTGATACTCCTTTTGAGTTCAATGATGCCAATACGAAGGTACCTGAATTTTATTTTGATTTATATTTTTTATTCATATTATTTATAATATTTATTTGTTCTTGGACAAAATTTACTTATAGCGAGCTGAAGCCATTATGGCTATATATCCTGAAGGCCATAAGAAGGCTGCTGTGATACCTCTCTTGGACTTGGCTCAACGCCAACATGGTTGGCTACCTATATCTGCCATGCATAAAGTAGCGGAGATACTTGATATGCCCCGAATGCGAGTGTATGAAGTGGCCACATTTTACACCATGTTCATGAGGTAACTAACAAATTTTAACATTTGTTTTGGTCAATGTAGATGTTATTAATGTTTTCAGAATATATTTGTAGCTTTTACAACAGAACACGGAGAACTGGTACCAGTAAGGTAGTGTTCGACTGCCATTATAGAAACTGTTAATAATTATTACTAGCTCCATGACATTGATACAATTGATCTTTGTTTGGAAGGTGTCATTATCTTTTTTAAGAGAGACCTGTCACATACATACTAATCTTCAAATCTTCAACTTTTATCTTCAAATATAATGAATTATGTTAAAATGATAAACCTTAAATAAATTAATGATATTACCTTTAACAAATGTATCCTTAAACCCTAAAATCTTAGTTCAAGGTTTTATGTTTCTTTACTTTTCTAATGTTAAATAAATTATTAATTTGATTTTTTACACAGGATTCTTTTATTTGTTTCTTTTTTTATGTTTAAGATATTTTCAAGCTTTTGATTGCATTTATTTTTCTTCTGTATAAAAATGAAATTAATTTATGGAATGATTTACATATTAAGAAAAGTGCTATAATAAATTAAATAAAAAGTTAAACTAATAAAATATGTAAAGTTGAAGTAAAACCAATCCTATTACCAATTTTGGGGATAATTTAAGAGCTTCTTTCTCAAGTAAGTCATAAAATGAAAATGAAATTAATTCTGGGTGCATTTAGAATTATTTGTATGGTACAAGATAATTGACATTTCTAGTGGAATTTGGTTGATGAAAATTAGTGCCTTGATATTAGTAAGAATGTTAGCTTCAATGCAGGGATATTGCTATGTCACTTTTAAATGATGTAGAATAATTATGTGTTAGTTATTGTAAAAATGGTGCTTGGTTCTTGTGTGTTAAATGGTATACGTAGGTTTTTCAGTGTTGCAGGTCAAACTCGAACTATACATTTTGTAAAAATTGTTAAAATATTCATTTTTACTTTCTCATATACTTAGTATATAGAAAGTATTGTAATTGTGAAAAAATTTGAAAGCAAAATTTCAACAGAAATATCCTTTTTGGTGATCCCTGATTCTGAAAAAGTGGTTATTGGCATAATGTCAGTCCGTCTGTCCGTCTTTGTGCAGCGATTCTGAGTAAACGGATGAACCAATTTAATTCACATTTTATATGTATGGTAGAAGTTACTTGTTGTTGATGCACATGTTCTAATTTATTTTTTTTACTTCAAAACAAAGAGTACTTCACATGAAGGTCAAAGTACTCTTTTGAATGTTTCTGAAAAACTACTCCAATGATTTAGCTTAAATTTTCTGTACATAAAGTACAATTAGTATGCATTACATCCGCATTAGCAGTATTCCACTGGAAAGTTTGGTATAGATGCAGTAAAATAATTTCTATCTGCTACATTTACACATTAGTTAACTGATTCAAGAAGCTTGAATAATATTTAGCAATGTAAATGGACCAAGCAGACGTAGAATACACTTTTTGTAAACTGCAATGAAAGATATGATAATGATAAAAAAACATAGTAGGACAGCAAACGCACTGCAGATACGAAAATACATCAATTTCAGTCTACCACGAAATCACATTTACATAACACTTTTACAATATTTATAAGACTGATATGTCACTATACGTTTTGAAATAATATTCTGAATATTTATTTTACTTTCAAATTTCAAATTAAAGTTCATCTAGCAACTGTGAACATGAATAGAGTACTGGAAGATGACCAAAATATAGAGGACCATGCCAGAAATGACCCTTATACTATAGAACTTTTGCTCACACTCTGCTGCAGATGGAGAAACATATATGAGAAAGTATGTGTAATGGTTTTGCACCACTAGTTTTACGATCAAGCTGTTTGTGTAATGAAAATTATCTGGCCTTTTTATCATACAAGAACCTTTTTAAAAGAAATTATATAAAACACTATTATTGTATTGTTAAATAAAATTATGAAATTATATCCAAACTAAAATTTAATATTTACCTATAATTTATGTTTTAAGTGCTATTCTTCCTCATTTTTTCAGTAGTTAATGGCTCTAATGACCTAAAGCCCCAATTTTTTAAAATAGTAGTGTTGTTTCATTATTTGTCACATTGTGGGTGAATCCAGCAGTATCACTCACTGGTTATATCATGAAATATTTCAAAGAATTCTTTTTTGTCTCACCATGTTTGTGGTATTTCCTAGAGCAAATCTTTTCAATCTGCCCCCAGAAACTGGAGATAAGTTTTGAATCCCCTTAGGATTTATTATGCTATAGCACTACCCAAGGGATATGTGTAGGGCAATTAGTAAAACTTATGGAAATGTGGTCTCGCTGCCAGGTTTTTGCATGATGTTTTAATCCCAATTGTTTTGGAGCTGATGTAAAAAGTATAGAAGACTGTATTTCTAAAATGTGTCTTAAAGTTTTGTATTAACAGTATTCTGTTGTACAGAGTTTTCATTGTTTACTTTGTCCCTTTTTTTCTTGAATGAAATTATAATTAAATAATTATTTGAAAAAAATTCAAGATAATGTAGTGGGCATTGCATAGTTGCTTTAATACAAATCATTGCATGTCATTGGAAAAAGTTTTCTTACTTCTAATGGTTGCATACAGGCAGAATTGTCAGTGATTGAAATCTAATGATTCCATAAGGAGTTAAAGGATGCGACTTATGTTTGGGGTGATCTTAATCCCTTCAAAAGTAAGGTAACCATAAACATGAATTATATTGTGGAATAGTGACATCCCATGTAATCATAGGTCAATAAACAAGTGAACAAAGTTATTTTCAAGTTATTTGGCAGTCTGATACTGTTGTATTGTTTCCCATATATTTTATGAGTGGTTTCACATTTCAGTATAGAATCCTATTTGCACTAATAATTGTATAAAGTGTTCAGTACTGTCATTGGTATTGCAACAAAATTTTGTGGAGTTTAATTCTTGTATTATAATTTTAGGAATCCTACAGGTAAATACCATTTGCAAGTATGTACAACAACTCCTTGCTGGCTGCGTGGTTCTGATGATGTCCTTAGCTGTATTAAAAAGAAGTTAAATATTAATGTTGGGGAGACCACACAAGATGGTCAATTTACTCTTTCAGAGGTAGAATGTCTTGGAGCTTGTGTGAATGCTCCCATGGTCCAGATTAATGATGATTACTATGTAAGTTCTTTTACCTATATATTTTGTGTGAAACAAGGGTGGTGCTTCATTAATTTGGTCTTAACAAACATGACAGTTTCATATATATCATATCATATCATTCTACTAACACTTTGTTAAACTGATTTATTTTCCTTTTTATTTCTATAGGAAGATTTATCAGTTAAAGACACAGAAGAGATTTTGGATGATTTGAAGGCTGGAAAAAAACCAGAACCTGGTCCAAGGTTAGTGTACGATTTAAAAACTTAGAATAAATAATTAATTTTTATTATNTCAAAAAAGCAGTTACAAACTGCTTGTGACCACGTGGAGGACAATAAACTAATTTACTCTGGAAGCAAGCAAGGGACCATCCTATCAATTCCAATCAAGGGCCCTAAGGCAGAGGCGGATTTAACATTTCAGCATACTTGTAACGATAAAAAATAGTTCGACAGTTGTTATAGTATTAACAAGTACAAACAAATATTGTATTTAACAAAACACAGAAAAGTTATTTCACAAGTACATATTATCAAACTATAAATCATTCAGAAAGTATTGTTAATAATTCATAACTATTAAATAACTCTAAATTTGCTAATAATTATTAGAATTGATGCTGTCCCTAGGCAAGAACCTAGCGAGTCTTTATAAAAAAATCTGCCTTTACCCAAAGGAAAACCGGAGAAAAAACAGTGTCAGGATGGGGCAACAGAATTAATGTACACAACCGTGCCAGGGTTGAGTACACATACAACTAAACTTATGTGAATAATAAGACATACAAGCATGTAGGAAAATAGTTTTGATATAGTTGTCAGATATTTTGAAAGTACTACAACAATGACATGATAAAGTACAAGACGGATTTAACTGACATTAAAATTAATACATTCTTTTACATTGTAGAAGCACTAGTAAAGGAGGTAGCTTTTAACCGCGGAATTAAGATATTCAATTTCATAATATCTTTTATATTTTTGGGCAGGGAATTATATAGAATGATTTTTGGCAAAGCACGGATGACACTCTTGGATGACAAATATTATTCCTATTGTGAGTATTGTGTTTGTGAACTGAACTGTTTTGTATGAAACAAGGGTGGTGCTTCATTAATTTTGTCTTAACAGACATGACAGTTTCATAAATATAAATTCAGGGAAGTGTTAAAATATTTAATTCCTTGAATAAAGGTTTACAAGAGATTCGGGGGTGAGATTTACAAATTATCCGAACAATTCTCTTTTGAATTCTGAAAGTTTCGACACTTGCCCAGAATTGACCCAGAAGATAACGCTGTATCATAAATGGGAGTAAACATTTGCAAAATATATGGACTAACAATATTAAGATTCGTAATGTGCAACACAATTTACTTAATTTGGAATTAAGATTGTTAACATGACAATTCCATTTGAGATTGTCTTGTATATGGAGACCTAAAAATTTTGTAATAGGCAATGCTGAAGTACTTTATTGTTTCTGAAGTACTTTATTGTTTCTGAAGTACTTTATGGTACAATGCTGAAATACTAGACTGGTTTAAAATTTTATCCTGTGTTTAATTCAGTATTATGTGGTGGATCTTAGCAATCACCATGAAATTGTTTGTAATGGTCTGGACAAGCGAGTATGATATTTGAAATTTTACCTGTCTCTTGAGAAATGAAATTTAGGTATACTTCATGTAATAAGCAATATGCAAGTACCAGCAGTTCATTGAACACAAGTGCTCTCAAGATTAGGGAGTTGGTATGGGGACTGTGAAACTCTGTGAAATTTTGTGATGCGGCAAGGGAGTGACCAATTCAAACCCCTAGGAGACTTTGGACAGTTGAGCTAGTATATTGATGAATTTTAGTTAGTATGAATCAGAGAGGAATTAAGAAACAATAACATGCTAGTTGGAATAGAATCCAATTTCAGAAAGAATGATCACAGCCCAAATTAAAACAAAATATAGAAAGTTGACAATAGTTCAATGTTATGCCCCTACCAAGGAAAAGACTTAAATAAAAGTAAATAGGTGAAAGAACTCTTATATATAGAAAGTAGACTATTGATGATAATGAATGACACAGGTTGAATTTTTCTTTAATTCTAGTCATCGATTATTTTATGAACATGGATTCTTCAAACGTAATATTTTGTTGTTATAAACTTGATTTTTTAAACTATTACATAAAGGTAATGATTTTTGTTTGGAAATCCATCTACTTAATTTTTGAAATGTTACAGGAGTGGAAGATATGCATGTGAACCTTCAGGAGGCCTTACTTCTCTCACTGGAGAACCTCCTGGTCCTGGATTTGGTGTTCGTTCAGATTTGTAGGATTCTTCTGTCACAAAGCATTGTACAATGACATCTATGTGCTATACAAGTAGTTCTTACATGTCTTGTGAGGAATGTTGAATTAGAAGCATTCCAGGGAAGACTATGTGCAGGAAATGTACATATTGTGTAATAAAGTTATTATGATTAAGTGTTAATTTGCCCTGAAAATTTTCTTTTTTCTTTTCTTCTTGGTGGGTTTTATATTTCCATTACTTGACTTGTTTGGATTCACTAGAAGCTTATTATTGAAATGTAGTTAGAAATGTGGAATAAAATCATATTTATATTTGATATATTAACAAATTAATAAGATGATGCAATATGGGTTCAGTAATCGGGAAATTAATTGTCTTTTTCATACCTTTATTCGGGCAATGAATTTCCACATCCATTCACTGTGACTAGTTTTAAAGCAATACTTGTTATTTTGACATTTCTGCAATCAAATATCATATTTCTCACAACTTCACTCCCAACAAGTCCCAGAACACATTTCCTTCCCTTTAATACCGTTAGCAAGCTATTTTATGTAGATCATCCTGGCTGTATATGTGACGTACAAGTCAAATTGAAGCCAATATTTTTTCATGTTTTTTAGATGTCCAAGTCACTTTTCTTTGTAGTCAAAGTGAGGTCATGTTGATTTCCCTTCCTCCTTGGATTACTCATAAATTACACACTAATGTGACATGATGCGGCTGTTGTGTAACTTTTATTTTGTCATTACTACCGAACAATATAGTGGTTAAAGATGTCTCATTAATGTTGTGGTCTGTTTTATAACCATGGGCCATCACCAGCCAGGCTTTGAGATTAAAATATTGTATTCTTACTTCTGTTGCTGAGATATTACGTGTTGTTTACAAGCCGGCAAGATGCAGGCTCTCATAATTTGCCCAGTCTAGTTGGTGTTCACCGTGTAAATGCCCTAGGACTTTCATAATTATCATATTTTTAAATTATTCCTTGTAATATTCAGGTACAATATTAAGATTCTAAATGACTAATTTTATTGATGCCTTCCTATGGGAAGATATTTTTTGGTAAGTGACTAGCTTGGCGGTTCATCAAATATTTAGTAAAAGCAGGGAAATTTGATGACTGTTGTTAAGGTGTTCGACTGGAGAGAGGGACTAAAGATGCGATTACTCAGGTATTGGATGATGTGACAAAATGGGAGGAAAAGTACTGTGTAAGTTGATTTATGGACTATAAAAGGGATTTTTTTATATAGAGGTGTTGTTATGAGAACATTAAGGAGAATGATAGTGTCGAAGTATTTATAGAATCTGGTTCAATTGTGTTTACACAAGCCAGCAGAGAAATTGAAGAAGGCATAAAAAGTTACATGACCTCAGTGTGTGACAGCCCCTTGTTGTTGCAAGACAAAATCA
The DNA here is from genome assembly GCA_002313205.1 of Laupala kohalensis. Classification (NCBI taxonomy): domain Eukaryota; kingdom Metazoa; phylum Arthropoda; class Insecta; order Orthoptera; family Trigonidiidae; genus Laupala; species Laupala kohalensis. The sequence continues at coordinate 61,400 of NNCF01133521.1, read as the reverse complement.
TCACATCCACAGAGGTATTGCAGTTGCCTGGTACTTGAGAATCGTGACACCACCACTCAGTTGCTCAGGAATAGAATAAATGAAAGAAAGAAAATTCTTTAAGTTTCTAAGGTGCTACTGCTCTGGTCAGGGGCGGATACAGACTAATATTTTAGGAGGGGTTGTAACAAAAGAATATAGTCTTGGGCATATTACATCCCAACCTCAGAAAAATTTTGAAACATGTAAAGCAAATTGTATGTTTTGGTCATCTAAGCTTTAATTAATGTCGTTCGGTACAGTAACGCCTTGCTTTTGAGATTTTAAAATTTTTGTGCGACGGGAAAGTGATAGGCGCAAAACTTTTATTGTGATTATAGAAGCAATAATTTTAATCAACTCTTTATGGTACAGAAACATTTAATTTTTCAAGAACAAAATTACCAGTTATAGTCTGTGGTTATGTTCGTAGAAGACCGATCACTAGACGGTCTCAAGAATCTCAGGTTCTTACCACGAGATCGCTCGAAGAAATAAAACGCACAAAAGTTTTTACTACGATTTAATCACGACATAGTCGTGCAGTTTACAAAATAAGCTCTCGCTATTCTCTTTTATATTCATCGATTACCAAACAGAATTTCCATACAGCAAGCAGCCCATTCCTAAATTTCAGAAATACAAAATGACAGATAACCGTTTCCGGTGGAGTCGCTCAGTGCCTGCTATGGATTACGCATTTGTCGCTCAAGACCACAGACTGCCACAGACTATACCTTGGCCCCAATATAGTCTGTGTCTCCAAGCTAGGTGGTAATGGTGCACTCCATTCCCGTCCATTTCAGTAGAAATCAGCATTATGTTGACAGATGCCCATTATCACAGAATCGTTTTTCATACAGAAGCATGGGTATAATTACACACTTTTGTATGCATTCTCAATTTGTAAAGAATCTAAAAATTGATAAATTATTCATGCATACCTGCAACATTGAAACTAGCTAATAGCTGCTGGGCTAGAGCAGAATTTCCCCACCTACGCTATATAGGTCAGAAGGAGTAGCACATTCTGCATTTCCCTTCTTTCTTCTGAAAAATATTCCATATTCATGCAGTCGTTCTGCTTTTGAAATTTTCTTTTCTTTCGTAACATGGATCTTAATGGATCTTCCAATACACTGGTTGCTGTTTTGAGAGAAGTGTCGGTTGTTTTGGTAAGACTGTTAGTGCTCGTTACTGGCGGATATATACGAGCATTTGATATTTGAATCTGAGTGAACCTGAAGAGAATTGTCTATAGTTAAGAAAAACTACCTGAGTGAACTGTGTTTGTGCTAAGCATGTTATGTTATTATTTGTGATAGTGCTTCTTATCTGTTTCATTGACAGCATTTGGTTATTTTGTCGTCCTTTATTTTAAGCTTTGCAAGATTTTGTGGTCCTTGATTTTAAGATCTGGTTGTCAATGTACGGTTTTCTATGATATTCGTGAGTGTGGTTCGACGTCGGAAGTTACGGCTTATAAATCTTGTTCACTGCATTAATCTGGACCATGAACCGCACTGAAGTTTTATCTCGTTTAAATGGCGTAGTGATTAAATGCAATGAATTTGTAGAAGAATTACATGAAGATTTCAAGGTGCATTTTCGCTTTATCGTATTTTTTAAATGAAATTTGTGCCATGTTTATCTTAACTCGTTGAAATTCTTGTTAAATATTTGTACTCCATTGAAGTGTAATTTTGTATATGATTTAGTGTGTGGTTTTATTTATAATTTTTAGGACACTGACACATGGCTGGAACATTTGCGGAGAAGTGTTAAGAACATTGTTGAGGATGGTGTATTTGTTATTCCTAAAACCCCTGCAGGAGTCCGAAAAAAGCGCCGCCTTTCTGTAATTAAAGAATTTGGTATGTGTTACTTTATTTTACATTACACTTTTATTATTATATTATTAATGCCTGTGTTTGATGTCTCATTTCAATTCCTGGTTCAAATCTTTGCTTTATACCAAATTGACAATTGTCCAATGTTATTGATAAAGCCCTAGTTTTAGATTGATTAAATATATACATTTACTTAATTTTGTGACATTTATTAAATGTATACTTATAAAGCTGAATATTTCATTTTTTAATGAAATTTTTTATTTCTGTCATAGATTCTGGGGAACCAAGTCATAGACCTTCTTATGGTGTGTCCAAGGTAGGTTTCAGACTATTGAGAAATAAATAAACTTAGTGTCAAAAAAGCCGTTGTAAACTGCAATGACCACAATAAACTAAGTTACTCTCTGGAAACAAGCAAGGGACAATCCTATCAATTCCGATCAAGGACCCAAGGGCAGTGGTGGATTTAATATTATTTAATAATAAAGGAAATTATTTAATAAATATGTACTGTTATCCATTTATTATTCCAAAATAAATTGTAGATATTTGTGGAGTGAAATTTCGAGGTTAATAAAATAAAGGTATTTGTGACATTCCCGCCCAAAGAAAATCTGCCACTATCCAGGTGAAAACCAGAGAAAACCCCAAGCAAGGATGGAGATACAGAGATAATGTACACAACCATGCCAAGGTTGCATACAATTAGAAATAAACTATTAAAAACAAAAAGGAGCAAAAACAACATGCTTGAAAAAAGGAAATTAGCCAGTATCTAGAATACTATAACAATGGTGTGATAAAGTATAAGAGATTAACATCACGTCATCCGGAGTCATACGGAAAACAATATTTATTAGGAAATCGAAACACTCATTAACTTCTTTTATTAAAATCTGTAAATTCTTTCACTTTATAGAAACAATAGCACATTAAAAAACTTTTAACTGCGGTTTTAAAAAGATACAATTTATTTATATTTTTAGGAAGGGAATTGTACAAAATTATTCCTGAATTGAGGAAGTAAAGACTTGTGCAATTTTAAATTGTAGTTTTTTTTCTTGAAGAGTGCAAAATGTTTACAGATGAGTTCATAAAGAAGTTGAAAAAAGAAAATATATATAAAAAAAATGAGTTGGAGATATATATCAACACTGTTTAAATAGTTTATTAAAAAGGACAAATCAAATAATTCTCAATTACCCTATATTGATTTTCCTAGTTTGTCTTTCTATCTCTTACCATTTAGAATTGTAATATTTGATGAAAATTTTGCAAGTATTTTACATATTATTAATCCTTTAATTCAAAATTAATTTTAATTGTATTTACATAAATATGCATTGTAGGTAATAAATTAAGAATTCAGTAATTAATTACAAATTTAAAAAGTAGTGTAATATAATTTGTGACTTATTATATTTTTTTGTGTTATTACCCAGTCCTGCTATGTACTTATCTTTAAACACTACTTACTAATTTCTCTCTAAAGTGAAGTTAACATATTTTGTATATGATGAAATGCATCACATGAGAACCAAATACCCTAGAAACATTTATAGGAATAAAAAATTCTCTGCTTTCATTTATACCCTATGTTAATCACTGGCACCAACATTCTTGTCAATGAAATCTGGCTGACACAGATTATTATCGGTGCTTGCTTGAAGAAAGTTCTTACCTCTTCTTGTGGTCTACTCTCTATATGATTTATAAAATATCCAGGAAAAAATTATTTGAGTGTTTGCTTGTACATTGATATTACCCTTGATGGGTTTAATTTTTGTAAATTGTATGATGACATTTTAATACTCTTCTTTATTAAGAAAAACAAGTGTTATAGGAAATAATATTTTGTGTAGTTAATGTGAATGTTTTGTTCTCTGCCAATAATAACGGGCTCTCTACCTAAAAATTTCTCTTTTCTTTTCTTTTAGACATCTTCTGTCCTTTTCGATGATCCTAGAGTGGTTACTAGATCAATTGGTCGGATTGCTGGTGTTGTTGAAGATAGAGAAACTTTTTCAGAGAACAAAGTTTCTGACAAACGATCTTTGTGTGGGTTGAAACCGTTTAAGATTGCTGTGAAACGTTTGTCAAAAAACTCCAAAGCCAGGGATAAGTTGAGTTTGAATGGAAGATCAAAACGTGTTACTCGAAGTACAAGATCAATTAAAAAGGGCTGCAGAGCAGTGACTGATGTAAAACTAGATTGTGTGAATGAAGATAACAGTCATGATGTAGAATCTGATTGTGTTGAATCTTCAGTAAACAGGTGCCAAGAAGAGAGAGTAGATAAGTTGAGTGTCAAGTATAGAGAAAATGCAGAGGAGAAAGAGAATGCTTCTCCTAGTGAATTCAAAGGTTCAGGGAAATTGAAGTCTCATGTTTGTGAAACTCAAAAGGTGAAAAATGGGAATTCTTCTGATCATGTGGGAAAAGAAAATAGTGTTAATTATATTCATACCAGTTCAAATGTTTTGTTAGTACCTGGGAGTAAAGGAGAGCAGGTTAATCCAGTGTGTGTGGAGTCGAATGTAGAAAATAATACTGAAGTTAATGTGAATTCTGTTGGAGATAGTAAAAATAGTAATGTTTCAAGTGCCTATTATTCTATGGTTACTGAAGAGTCTCCAGAAGAGAATCGTTCTTCATACTTAACTGCTGCATCCCTGCAAGAAACTTCTTGCTTACAACTATCTGATAGACATAAAATTACAGAAGAACAGGAAGCATCTGGTGATCTTCAGCAAGATAATATTCTCAAAGAAAATGTCCAAGGTACATTTAAATCCCCTATGAGAATTATGAAATCACCTCAACTTTTCTGGTAAGCATTATTTTGCTTGTATTCACTTTGGGAACAGCAATAATGCCGGGCTCATTTCTTAACAGAAGGGAGGAGAATAAATTTTCATTTTTGTTTAGTGCTGTCGAATGTTGAAATGATTTTACATGATACAATTACTCATTTTCTGAAATGTATTAATTGTTATTATTTATATTTTATGATTTGTGATTGAATTGTAAACATTTTAGTCCTTATTCAAACGAGTCTGTGAAGAAACGTGTCGCAGCTTATGAAGGTCTCACTGCCTTAAACAATGGAGATATCCTTAAAACACATAAACGTGTGACTCGTTCCAAGGCTCGTGCATTATTTGCCAAGGAACAAGAAGTGAAGAAAAATAATAGTAAGGTGAGCCAACTTTTGGATTGTCGATTTCTTTGAGTTTATTGAGCTTCCATTTGCTTCCAATAACTCATTGAATTTTGTATTTGTCTGAATATTGTGCATCTTATACACTCTTCAACAACATTTTTGATGAATTTTTGAAATGTAATTCTTATCTCTAGTGCAGCTATTTGAACTAGCGAGAGTTGTTCTTAAGTAATGTTCAGATGATCTGAACGACTGAGCTATGTCCAGATAAAAATATTTTTATTACTCTTCCACCAGTCTATTCATTTATCACTGTGTGTCATGGTCTTGCAGTTATCCAAAATCTTTCACACTATTCATTAGTATTTCTCTGTTACTAAGCTCTAAAGGAAATTAAGAAGACAAACTTGAAAAGCTGTCTCTACTCATTCTTTGAAGCAAAATCTCTTAATAGCAAATCAAGCACTTTTCATTAGGTTGTGTGAAATGTGGAAACTGGGGAGTATGGATTAAAAATTTAACAAATAAAGTGATTTGTTAAATTTTGTATCATTAAATTTTTATTTAATAAATTATATTTGTTTGAGTTAACAAAATCACATTTATTATATAACATTTAAATTTACTATTAAAAATATTACTCATAATGAAATAAACTTTGTAAACTTTTTTCCTTAAAAGCTTAGGATATTTTTTGTCAGAAAGATGTATTACTTTTTGGCCTTTATATTGATCTCCCTCCCACAACAAAAATTGTTGTACATAATCATTTACGTATTAGAACTTGAAGTATTTTTTGTGAGCCATCACTTAATGATGCAAAATAGTAGAGAGACTGTTAAACTCATTTCCTACACTAGTCTTGGAATTTCTCCTTTTTCCAGCCTTATAGACTTGACCACTATAAAAAATGTGTATAGTTTTAGTTTATTTTTATACTTAATATTGTGCTGTGTTCAGGCAAATATTCGTACTGTTTAATATATGTTTTTTGTACTTGTGATATTGCTGTATGTAGAATGGTGGTTTCTTCATATTTTAGGGAAGGAAGTGCTTTATTGGATAAAAGTCTATTGCTGACTTAAAGGTTTTTGTAAAAGTATTGGTGTAAATTTTTACTTGGCACATTTATTTTAATGATGGAAGAAAAATACATATATCCTTCTAATTTCTTCACATAGCACTGTTAGAGAACCTCTTACCAAACAACTTTTAGAATTACATAAATTGGCTTAAATTTCTTCAAAATTTGAATATGTCTTTCTGTTATTTTTGTTCCTAAGAGAAAAAGTACAACACAGAAGCAGATAAAATCTGTGAGCAGAGCAGTTAAAAATCTTCCTGTTAAAAATGATACCGGAAAAGAGGTAAGTGTATTTTGTGATTCAAATTGTTAGTACGGTAATACAATGAAGGCTTTACTAATTTTTTAGCATAACTATTTTTAATAGCACAACATTTACTAATATTATAGTGCCTCTATTATTTACTATACACAGCTTGTCATGTTTTGAAGCAGTCTTGTTTCCAAGATAACAATCAATGTTTACTATATTTTATTAACAATCCCAAACATCTGTCACTTGATTTAATCATTCTGCAACTCAGTAACTCAATCTAGTTTAAATATTGTGTGTATTAAGTGGATGACATTAATACATTGTGGTTTGGAACTATTCTTTCTTTATCTCTACTCCATTCGAAAAATGTACATTTCTTGTAATAGTGACATAATTTATTAGAATGTGTAATGACATTAGAGAATATTTATGACGTCTGCTACTAGAACACATGATTATTTATAAATAAGGACAAGTCCTTATAACCCCTCAGAGAAGAGAAGCTCTTCTTGATACGGCTATAACAGTGGCAGGCAATTAGCTGACAACCTTTATATTGATTTTCATGAGACAAAAGATTTCATTTATCTAATTAAAAAAGGAAATAATTGGTAACACCTTGGTGTCCTAAATTGTAGTCGCTTGATGTAAAAGGACTGGACCACTTTTGTAATATTTTCTCATTATTTCATATTACTGTATGTTGGTGTTTATCTTTTGTATTCTTAACCTCCTTTGCATAAATGATATTTCAAGAATCTTTTGGCAGATGCATTTAAACCTTGCTATCTTGAATGTATTGTGAATAATGTATGTTATGAATGGGTTTTCTGTGAATGGTATCTTGGATGCATACCTTGCTATTGTCACCTGTGAAACTTAAGATAAAAACAAAGTTATTTACAAATAACATTGATGTATTATTGTTTTTTTGGTGGTTGTCAAAAGGGCTTTCTCACACATAACTTAATGTTTAGAAAATTAGCTTGCATTTTATTACATACCACTTCATAATTTAATTTTGTTAATTCAAAGTATGAGATCATTGAACAATGAAATGTTGGAAGTTTTGATAAACATTACCTTTTTCTAGAAATACCATATACAGTTTAGAAGTTTGTGACACCTTTACCTAAACTTGAAGGATTGTTTCAAAATTTTAATGTACACTAGTATTATATCTACTTAGTTATTAAATTATTTTAGTCTGATATTTAATATTGTATTATTACAGAATTCTTTTGTATATTCTGCTAAGAAAGCTCATTTATCTTCTGCATCAAATATATTGTCCGATGTGAATGTACTGTCAACGTCTCGGGTGAGTAGTGATGTATTGTGTGTATGGAATAAACAAATGAAACAAAAAAAATAACGGATGTTTGTGTTGCTTATACTCATTTACTGTTATGTGTGTTTTTCTGTATTTTCATTCTACTTTGCTTCGCCACAAAATCAAGCCTGTCAATTTTTTTGATGGTATATATATATGTGTATGCAAAACACTGTATACTTTTGTATTTCTTGATTGTAGCAGACCATTAGAGCATTAACATTTTAAAAGTATTTTGTTATGAATTATGAGACCAATTGACTCTAAAATAAACATTGTATCCTAATACCTTTATACAGTTTTGGTAATAAAAGTTCGCATTTTATGATGCAACTAAAACCTGATATGTTGTCAATTTTCCACATAAAAACTTTTGACTGAAACATGATTCTTTGTAAGTTTCTTTTTATCATGTTCTGATTTGATTTTATTAACAAATGAATCTTAATGTCTAAAATTTGACTGTCAGTGGTTAAAATATTAGAATTTTATTACTAGCAATGATGGAAAATGACAGTTGTATTGTTTCTCATCAATGAAGACTGAACATCTTGACATAACTAAGTTCAGTACTCATAGTGATTGAGGTACAGTTCATAATAAATACTTCACATATATTAAGTCTTAATTCATCTTCATTATAATGTTTGCCTACATAATGTTACTTGATATTAATTAATTGGTATTTAATTATGATGGCTTTTTCTTCTAATTCGAAATAATAAAGGGGCCAATCATGTTATTTTTAAGCCCCTCTGACCCCATTGACAGTATGCTACAGGAGCTTGTCTCCTCCTTCCCAGTTGCAACATAATCAATTACAAAGATCCTTTTAGTTAGTTGATGATACACTACCACAGAATTTTGGGTTCTGTGAGAATGATTCTCTTTGCAAACAATTATTCTTCAAAACATCTTTATCAAGAACTTTTCTACGGGCCCTGAAAGTCTTGAAAACACCTCAAAATATAAAATGGGTCCCAAAAACTCCCCAAATTGTCATAAAGGTTAAAATTAAATTACACAAGTTCTTATGGTGTTGTTTCTTCTTTATATTCTTAGTTTTCTTCCCCCTCATCCAAATGGACTATTGGATGGAATTGAGTGTCTCTGTTTGCTGTATTATTTTGGCTTTAATTTATGACTTTTCATTCACAATCATCCTTAGAGATTCTTGTACTTGAAAAGAAACTTTGTTGTTTTGGTTAATATTGAAATTTTGTAAGATATATTTTTTCAATATTTAACTCCAATAAAAGAGCTCATTTTAGATAAATTAAAAAATAATGTATTTATTTATTGAACTTCATTGGCTAATAGTCCACTTGACAAAAGCTAAAGGACTAGTATTACATAATTATTAGATGGGGGTATCATTAAATTATTTATGAGCAACCACTTCTTCATAAGTTTTCATGTTTAAAAAATATTTTTCTTTGGAATATTATTAATCATTTTAATATAATAAAAAATTGTTGTTTTTATAAGCTCAATTCTGCCAAGAAAATGCCTCTGACTGGTCAAAATGGTTTTGCAAATGTTGCATCTACCAGCTTGGTGAATAAAACTGTTAGTACAGCTGCCAATATGGTTTTGGGAAGTGAGATTTGGATAAAGAAGGCACCAAAAAGTACACAGAATACTGAAATGAAGAAGTTAGAAGAGTTAAAAAAGAGAGAAGAGAAGGAACGTGAAGTGCAGCAAAGAAGGGAAGAACTCTTGAAGAAGAGAGCTCAGGAACTAAGGTAGAGTAAGATGTAAAAATACTGTGGGAATATACAGCAGATTACTACAAAAGAAATGTTTTTAGTTAACCCAGGTTTGTTTGTTTTTGTTTTGCTTTTTAAACTTAGTCAATACATTGTGTATTGTGTATTGACTATTTTTTCATACTATATTAAGTATTGTGTATTGACTATTTTTTCATACTATATTAAGCTTAAGTGTCATTGTTCAACTAACTCGTTCATTCACTCCCCCATGTATACTAATTCTAACATAATTTCAAAACTCATAGTCTTGAATTTTGACAAGTACATAACCTTGTTAGTGTAGTGGTCTTTTCAAAAACTTAATAATAATAATAATAAATCATGTGGTGGATGGCATGTTTGTCCCTTAAGAAAGCATTAGATTATCACTTGTTGCAGAACCTGTCCACAGTACTGCTGAGCTCTTGGTTATTGCTTCTGACCTTACAATTGCTCTGAGTAAAATTCTGTTCTGAATTTGTTAACTTCAGTAAACACTCAGGTCTCCCACTCATTGATTTTCCTCTTATTTTCCTTTCCATCCCATCAATGTTTATCTTGTGAGACACTCAGTAATTTGCTTTATGAACTGTTCAAGAATTTTAATATTCATATTAAGGATTATCCATAGTTGTTATATACTTCATTACTTAAAAGCAACCCTGTTTCAAGTCTGAGAGCGCATCTCCATTTTGGGGAATCGGGTGATACCCCCAGCAAGCAAAGATTTTCGTGTATAAAGTTTGTATCTGTCACAATGTGCTTCAGTGTTGTAAAATTTCCCCTCATTGGAGGGAAGCCTGACTGGAGTGGAGCTCCTTGTGGGGTCTGAGGATCAACAATCAAAACAAGTTCTGAAATATAAACATCCCTTTGTGTAACTACCTCACTTCAGTCACTGTCTCGTATTCAAATTCTCTTTCAAAAGTTATAGAGACTTGAAATTTGAATGTGTGTAATTTCGGGAGAGGATTGATTTACCCATCAGAAAGCATTGGGTTTGAAAATACATTTAAGATGTATGTAATCATCTGTCTGCTGATGAATCAGGTCTGTGTTTGTTCACTGGGGTCTCTTCTGAAGGTCAAGACCTTCCTCCATGCGGTTAACTTCATATATTTTACCTGAATGAACATATAACTCTTACTGCTTCATGATTATATAAGACATTTCCAAACTTTCATTTCCTGGCACATATATTCTGAAGTTTGGTTGTTGTGGAACCCCTGTGAGTGAAGAAAGTATCACAATGAATTCCTACTGTCAAATACTCGATTCAAACAATTTCAGTACTTCTCTATGTTTTTGTACCTGGAATTTACATTTTCCTGTTATTTACGCAGTATTCTTGGGTCTCTTCAATTTCTTTTTTAAAAATCTATATCCTGATATTTTGCTTGAATTTGTTGAATGCATATTTAGTTTATAGTGGATTTACTGTAGGAAAAAAGAAGAGAAAAGACTTCTTGTTATGCTGAATAAAGAGGCTCAAGATAAGGAGAAACAAGAAAGTAAGTTACGTGTTGGCAGGGAACGAGATGAGAAATTGAATATGCTTCTTCATGAGAGAGAAGCAAAACAGAAAGAGGAAATTCTTAAGAAGAAACTAGAGACTGAAAAGAAAGCAACAGAAGCAAGAAGAAAATTTGAAGAAGCTGAGACTGCAAGAGTAGCGAAACTTAAAACGGTATTATTCAATTTCTTTTATCTACAAAATCTCTGCTGAATCTCTTACTATTCCTGTGTATTCTTTCAAATTGTACTACACAAGTAAATTGAATTGACTTCAAGAAAGTAATTCTTCCATGTTTTAAACTCTATTAAAAAATTGTTTTGTGTTGTGTTTGAATAATGAATGATTTTGCATTATCTGTAAATGTACAGGACGAAAAGCTGGCAGAAGAAACTGAAAGAGAACATAAAAGACGTGTGGTCGATGAGAAAGAGAAGACGGTATTAAAGTAAGTGGGCTGTGAATCTCTCTTTATCTTCAGGGTATACTTCTTGTAAATATTATTTTCTTCTTCTGTGATTCTTTATCAATTGCCATAAATGAGGCATTGTTACAAAGATTGTATTGTGGAGAGGGGTGGAATCATAATTGGTTATAAATTGCAAATTAAATAGGAATGAACTGCCTCCAAAGTGACTACTTGTGACTTGATGGATTTCAACAATGTTCGCGTTTCTTATTAATTTTATTATGTTTATTTACCTTACAAGCTGGATTACTTGAGTAGGAACCATTTTCATGATTCTGTGGGCTTGTTATTGGTACTCTTGTGTCAGTATGCCTTCAGTAAATTGTATCATATGTTATTGTTAGTTTTAATACCTGTGAATTCAATTTGCCTCATAGGATAGTACTGCAGTTTGTCTGATTGTTCCTATGAATGAAATATTTGATAAATGCAATGGAAGAGCTAGCAACAGAGTTCATATGTTTTGTTTCCTTGTACTACTGAGCACAAAATTGGCTGAACTGGAATTGGTTCTGGGGATTGGGAAACAGGGATTTCCATCACATATTTCAGACTGCTGTATTTACCAGAATATAGTCACCCCATTTTATTTTTCAATTATTTTTATATTTCATTATTGTTATTTTAATTTTGGAGTTTAGGATAGGAAAACTGCTCATTCAAAGCTTCATGGAAGAAGAGGAGTTGTGAACAAAAACTGTGTACGTAAAGTAACACAATGCCATGTAATAGTCACTTTGACGCTGAGAAAACTGTAGAAATAAGAAATGGAGAACGATTTCATATTGAACAATTGCATAGTGTCATCTACGAGTGACCAATTGCTGTATCTGATACTGTGACACAAGATTCTTTCAAGAAACGGGAATCTTCTTCGACACATCGAAAGTTGGACTATCGAAGAAACTTCAAAGATAACTCCAAACAGATTTCTAAATTATACCAGGAACATGGAAATAATGCAGCGGCATGAGAATTTGAAGTAGAGCCGAAGTCCATGTGGATCTGGCAATTTCAAGAGAAGTTGAACTGCACCAGTTAGCTTTTCATTTAAAAGTTTTTAGGATTATACTTACTGGAACCAACCATTTCACATGGAATTTTAGATGAATTTGACTTTAATCAACTTTATTATTTTTCCTAAATTCTGCCTCCTACAATAAGAGGGGGTACTATTTTTTGGTAAATATGGTAATGTCTGTTCAATTTCTTACATTCCTTTACAACCAAACATTTCTCCTATTTTGAAAAACTATGTAGAAAATCTCTGCAGTGTAGTTCTGCACATGAATGATTTCAGTATTATTGTTCTTTGTCAGTTAGTTGCTATTGCTGTCGGTCAGCAACTATGGGTTATGATTGTAAGTGGAATGAAGTAAATTTTTAATTGATTGAAACATTGTTTGTTGTATCTTTATTAGTTTTTAATATTAGATCTTTTATTTTTTTAGAGAGAAAAATAACATAAAACCTAACAAAGTCCCAGAATTGATCTTGAAGAATTGTGTTGAAGTAAGTTGCTTGACATTCTGGTTATATACCGATTTTATCTTTGAATGTTAAATAATTTGAATCTCTCTTATTGTTCAGAATGCAGTGCTAGATTCTCAATTGGATGGTATGTTCTCCATCCCTAATAATGATCTCAAGTTAAAGGCCATGGACAATGCTCATCCTATAAATAATATCTGTAACTTAGAAGATTTGATGAGTGGTTCAGACCTAGATGACTCAGATGATGAAAATCAGTCTCAGACTGCACCATGGGCAAAAAGTATGGTATTTCATATTATATTTTGGTATATAAGAAACAAACTTAATATATTTAGATTATATGTATTTCTTCTAGGGCAACTGCTTAATTGGCAATCCAGACTGGAAGTAAATGTCATGTATAGAGTGAAAAAGGTATTCGCTTCGGACAATATTTCTGACATTCTCTCTCTTTTTCCGAACAAACGGTTGCAGAGGTCATCTAGTGCAAGATGGGATACACCTCCTCGATATAGCACCCTGCCATTGTATTAGTGCATTATTGCTAGAATTATTGTAATTCTTAATTAACAAGTAAAAACAAAGTGGTCCTAATTATGTTTTTTCTTTTATATATAGTAATAAATTTTGTAATCTATTTTGAGAAAATATATTTAAATTTGTACTACTTGAATAAATATCTTTTCTATTACTGCAAAATAATTTTTGGTATTTTTGTTACAAGTTTCATTTTTCAGAAATGAGATTCATTACTTCAGAATTTCCTCTAAGTAAGCCAGAATGTTTGTGTGTTGATATCTTTTGCCGTGTGGATGCATCTTCAGTTTATCTCTTCAGGTACTCTATATACCAGATGTGTATTATGAAACAGGAATTTTTGTATAGAAAATACACGTTTATTGTATGAAAATGATAAAATATTTTATTTGAAATATTGTCCTCCGCTAGGCGATTTATGAATACCATGCCAAAAAACTGTTGTTCTTTTGAGGCAAACCAGTCATCGTGCCATTTTCTTACATTTTCATAAGAAGTGAAGGGCTGCTGAGCCAACGCGTGTCCCATCGATGCAAATAAATAGTAGTAGGACGGAGCTAAGTCTGGTGAGTTAACCGCAAGCGCAAGTATTTCCCAACTAAAGGCCTCAATCGTTTCCTTTACTGGTTTTGCTGTGTGTGATAGTGCATTATCATGAAGCAAACTGTTTGTGTTGCCGTTCTTGATATTTTGGTAATTTTTCACGCAATGCCCGATTCAAATCTATCATTTGTTGTCGGTAACGTTCAGTATTAACGGTTTCGCCAGGTTTTAGCAGCTCATAATAGATCACACCCTTCTGATCCCACCAAACACAGAGCGTTGTCTTTCCATAGCGATTTGGCCTTGCAGTTGATGTTGATGGTTTGCCTACTTACCCATGATCTTTTACGCTTAGGATTCTCGAAATATATCCTCTTTTCATCACGTCACAATTCTGACAAATGACTTTCTTTTGTACCGGGCGAGCAGCATTTTGCAAGTGTTTTTTTTTTTGGTTTTCTTGCTCTTTCATTCAATTCATGTGGAACCCATTTTCCCACCTTCTGGATCTTTCCCACGGCTTTCAAACGTATGGAGACGGCTTCTCGTGTTACATTTAATTGATCCGCGAGTTCTCGTTGGGTTTGAGCGTCATCCTCATCCAACAATGCTTGCAATTCACTGTCTTCAAACTTTTTCGGCGGTCTTCCACGTTCTTCGTTTCTCACGTCAAAATCGCCACTTTTGAATTTCTGAAACCATTCAAAGCTCTGTAATTTACCAAGAGCATGCTCACCGTAAGCTTCGACAAGCGTTTGATATGATTCTGCAGCAGTTTTCTTTAAATGGTAACAGAAAATCAATGCTTTCAGCAAATCGTAGTTTGTAGGTACAAAACTCGACATGTTCAAAGCTATTAAAAACTGGTTATACGAAACTTGTATTGTTTTGAGTATTTTTGTCAGCTGTCAAAGAAATAAAATGGCGCCAACGATGCGGTTTGAAGGTAACTACATTGACAGATACGGCCATCCATGGGTAAATTCCGGTTTCATCTTTACACTCCTATTATATTTGAAGTTTGGTATTTGTCTTTGTTCATTCCATTACTTTTCATATGAATATATTTTTTTAAGTGCTTGTGATCAATGTTTCTGTACATTATACAGTTAAAACTCTTTAAAAGACACCAAGGAGAATTTCTCTTATAAGTGGGAAATAGGTTTTTGACAAGTTGAATCAAACAACATTTATATTGAACTAGTTGAATACCCGCAACTTTACTTGCGTGAATTCTGTAATAAGTCTCCAATTTTATATTTCTTATATCATTGGTATCCACTGAGTATGTTATCCACTAATGTTGGAGGTTATATTAGTATTGGTGTGTGCTCTTAATCCTTTATTTTCACTGATGTAGTTCAATTTCCCATTTCCTACCCTTAGGGATAAATTTTTGTAAAATTATTTCTTAGCGGACAGTTTTGATAATTTTTGTGTCACATTCTTCCCAACCCCCACCTCTGAAGATATCGTGCACTTCATGTGAGTTTGAAGGGTATATAATGCCAGTGGAAATACGAATTTAAATCTCAGAATACACAATAACCATGGACTCGACCCTAATATCGGTCTTTTTTACGTTATTTTTACATCTCGCCCTTTCCACTCCCAGCTCTAAGAAAACTGCTCGTATGTGATCTCATCTTGAAAGTAACAACATTGATAATAATAAATTTATTGTCAAAAAAAACAGTACAAACTGCGTATGACCACGTGGAGGAAAAAAAACTAATTTACTCTCCGGAAGCAAGCAAGGGACCGTCCCATCAATTCCGATCAAGGGTCCTAAGGCAGAAGCGGATTCAAAAATTTCAGCAAAAGTTCCTAGATAAGATAAGTTAGCTGCGAGTTATAATACTAATAGAATGTCAATACGTTTGTAATTTTAAGCAAAAAAATTACATGTAAGTTATTATCGAACTATAGATTATTCTGAGTATAGTGTTTAAAAATCATAAGAATTGAAATAACACTAAATTCACGATTTATTGTTACAATAGACAAAACCTAGAGAACCATTATGATAAATCCGCCTCTACCAGAAGGAAAAACGGAGAAAAACCCGGGATGGGGCTACAGAATTTATGTACACAACCGTGCCAATGTTGATTACACATAAAACTAAATTAATATGAGCCATAAGACAACACAATCATGCAAGAAAATAGTTTTTGAAATTGTTATAAGTTGTTTAAAAAGTACTTCAGCAATGGCGTGATAAAGTACAAGACGAATTTAACTTTTGTTAATATCAATAAATTCTTTTACATTGTAGAAGCACTGGTGCAGGAGGTAGTTGAAGCATCTCGTCAACCGTATGCATGCGATCCTTAAACCCATTTCCACCCCGCCCACAAACAAACAACGGCCAATAAAGTCAGGTGAGTATGGCGAAATCAATATTCGACTGATTAATTGTCGAATTAGAAGATTGGAGAGACCCCTAAAGTGCTTTAAATGCTGGAGCTTTGGATATCTCGCTAATAAATGGAAGAGCTCATATGATCGATCAAAGGACTTTAAAATGCGGGAAAGAAGGCCACAAAATTGCTGAATGCGAACACGAGGCCTAATGCGCCCTTTGTACTGGTAGAGCCAACAGGATATCGTGCACATATAGCAGGTAGCAGCAGATGCCCATTATACATGGATGCACTTCAAGAGCTTAGCAGAATCCGAAAATGAGAATATTACAAATTAATCTCAACCATAGTGGGGCGGCGCCTGACCTATATAAAAAAGTATATTATACTTATGCAAACAGTAAACGAGCTGAAATCTGACTTGATCTCAGAACCGTATAAACACGTTAGCTCCTCAATGTGGGAGACTGATGGCAACGTGGATGTTCTAATTTGGTTTTGTGGTGAATACCTATTCCAATATTGCAAACAGCCTAGTAAATGGCGTTGTGGCAGCTAAGATGGTAAAAAAATTTATAGCTATTATGCACCACCTAGTCTTAGTTTGGATGAGTTAACGGATATCCTAGACAGGTTAACCAATGATGCGAAGCAACACTCGCTTNACCGACTGGGGGAGTAAGAAGACGAATGCGAGAGGACAAGCGTTACTGGAGTCTATATTCGCATTGGATGTCCTGAATACGGGAGGCGAACCAACGTTTGCGAGAGGTGAGGTGCGTTCAATTGTGGATCTCACTTTCGTGAGCAGTTACCTTGCTAAGAGGAATCACTCGTAGGAGGTGATATACAGTGACCGAGAAATACGTTGGAGTAGTTAACGGTCGGAAAATAAGACCACCCAAAAAAGACAATGAAACGGGTTGGAAGATTAGCACCTTTGATTCCATCCTGTATTGAGTTCTTAATACCTGTCCGCCCAGAGGTGGAAATGCCAAGCAGAAGGTAGACGATATTATGGGGTGAGTCGTAGAAGCATGTGATGTCACTATGCCACGGAATGGAAAAGCAAACAGACATTCACCGGTATACTGGTGGAATAGTGAAATTGCCGCTCTTCGTGAAGAGTGCATCCAGGTAAGGAGAAGAGCCCAGCAAAGTCGAAAGAAGCCATCTCATTGTGAACTGGAGAGAAAGTACTAGGAGGCACGCCGAAAGCTGGGATGATCTGAATGAAGTGGAAGATGACCCCTAGGGTGGACCATGTAGGGTAGTCACAAACAAGATTGAGAAATCAGCAAATGGCACTGCCAAGACGTCCTGAGCTCTTGAAAAAGATAGTAACCACTTTGTTCCCTCCACGTCCGGAACTTGATTTCTTCAAAGGGCGGTATGAAATATACTCAAGTTACCAAGAGTTTGGGCGCTAAAAAATAAAGATGGCGGCTTTGAGTAGTGTTTCAGGGCAGCCACCACCAACAAAAACCCCTCATTCATTAAGACTTGGACTGTCTGTAATTGTGGTTTGAAATTAAAATCATCATTTGGTAGCACTTATACATACCTTACGGTTGTACTACCGCCATGGAAACAAAAAATATAATGTATTTAGTTGGAAGATTAATAAATTAAGATTTTTTGGATAATTTACGCAATGTATTTTTAAAATAGGAATGGTAATTTTGTGTTACACTATAAAGGATGAAAAATAGTATTTTAAGGACCGACTCTCCTAGAGTTATTTCGTCAAGTTGGATGGTAGTCATTACAACGTGTAAGATGAAAATATCACTAAGTCGACTAGTATACGACACGGAATCAATTGAGTAGGTTGACAGTTCTCCCAAATTTGGTAACTTTTCAGATGGCAGCTGGACTTCCCACCGGTAACAACAGAGTAGTTGTTGGGAGCTTCCAAGAGGTTTGGAAAAACCGAGGCCCCTGTCCTGGATGGAATTCCAAACATTGCCTTCAAAGAACCACTCAGTTTAATACCAGAACTCGTCCTGGACGCGTATAACTCGTGTCAGGGATTTTTCCAGTCCAATGGAAACAGCAGAGATTGGTGTTCCTCCCCAAAGAGAAGAAACATCCAGACGAACCCTCATCGTATCGTTCACTATGTATGTTACATACGGCAGGTAAAATTCTCGAGTGCATTATTCACGGTAGGATTAAAGCCGTAATCGAACCTAAATTATCTGATGACCAATACAGTTTCTGAAGACATCGTTCCACACAATAAGCTATAAAACAAGTTGTCTCCCACTGCCAGTGAAGCAGTTTCTGGTAAGAGGCGGAAAGGTGGCACAGAGAAGTATTAACTCATGATATTGGATATTAAAAATGCCTTCAATACAGCTTAATGGGACTGCATCATGGATGCCCTAATCAAGACGAATGTACCGAATACTTGTGTAGAATAGTGGGGAAAACACCTTACTGATAGAATCATTAAGTATGAAGACGGGCCTAAGGAATACAAAATAACTGGTGGTGTCACACAGGGTTCAGTGTTGGGTCCCCTTTTATGGAATATGATGTACGATGGTCTGTTGACGCTGGTGTTACCGAGGGGAACCAAACTAGTTGCGTTCGCAGGCGATGTGACCCTGTTGGTAGAAGCCAAATATTTGGAGGAAATATATCACTGAGACGACCCTAGAAATGATCCGACAATAGATGCAATCTATTGGTTTGAAGTTAGCAGAACAGAAGACAGGCTGTTTTGATAACTGGCAGAAAACAATTTAAAAAACCCTCCCAGTCGGAAATCGTAATATATCCCAGCCATCACTTCGATATTTGGGAGTGATAATTGATGCACGGTTTAATTTTAAGAAGCAGGTAGAGCATGTAAGCGCCAAGGCGTCGACAGTCAGAATGACAATGTCCCGGCTTATGTTCAATGTTGGAGGGTCGAAACAGGAGAATAGCGCTTCTGTCATCAGTGATTACATCAGTACTCACATACGGTATTGCCATTTGGACTGATGCCCTTCAGGTACAAGAATCACGACGCAAGGTGGCTTCAGTCTATAGATTAAGTGCCTTAAGAGTAGCCAGTGCGTATAGCACAGTGTCTGATGACGCTGCGTAATAGCCCGGATACTGCCGATGGATGTCCTAGCTGGGGAACGAAAATACCTCTGCCAGTGGAAAGGGTCAACCAATATAATGGAGTTGTGAAAGAATGCGTGAGATGGCAACTCCTTGGGGATAAGTCAACAAATGGGAGATGGACACATTGTTTGATTCCACTCATAGACATATGGGTGAATAGGACCCATGGAGAAGTAAACTATTACCTGACTCAGATGCTCTCAGGTCATGGATGTTTCAGGGCATATCCATAAATTCAAACATGACGATTCCCCGGAGTGTCCGAACTGCACAGGAGTCAATGAGGACGCGGAGCATGTGTTCGTCTGTCCGCGATTCAACATGACCCGCAGTGCATGGGAGACTGCACTTGGTAGACGGATGCGAATTGAAGACTTTGTAGAAATTATGCTCGAATCAGATAAAGCAAGAGAAACAACGAACTACTACGCAGCGGAAGTTCTCAAAAAACACACAGAACATTAAAGAAGAAAGGGAAGAGAATACAATACTTGAATACCCAGGGGGCAAAGGAGATAGGAATTTTTCTCGGTAGTAGTCAATAACATCTGACTTAGTCCGACGTACCCAGGTCTTTAACATCCAGGCCTGGCATGCGTAAATGTTTTTTTCCCTCAAAAACACAAGGGGTGCCAGTGGTGTGGTTTGTTTCATGAAGGCTGAATTCAGACTTGCACGAAATCGGGATTTCCAGACCAACTCAGCAAAGCGCACCTCCCCCCACCCCCTGCTTCTCAATCGTCTCCTGAGCCAATCATATCTACAATCGGAACCCTTTCAAAACAACACCAATCTTTGAATTCATCAAACCAAAGACCTATGGGACATTTGGCCATAATTGCGGTAATATATATTTAGTAATAAAAAAACCATTACTAAAAATCAAAAGGGTGATAATTTGAAAAACAAATATTTCAAAAATATCTATTTAACTTCCCATACGAAAATCACGAATTGTTAAAGAACTGAAAAGTGTGTCACCTACAAGTAGATAGACAATTGAAACTTTTCTGTCATTTGTCACATGTACTTTCTGAATTTGCTGTTAAAAGTCATTTTAAACGCTCAAAGAATGTTTATTGTGTCTACAATAAAGATAGTCTGGTCATGGTGATTTACGCTGATATTTTGTTGGCTGAGGCACTGACGGCAATTTGGAATCAAAAGTGGGGGCATTATTGACAATTTTCAATAATATGATATTTTCTGCATATTTCTATTAAGTATGATTTAAATAAATAAGATAAGGGAGAGACAATTAGTGATTACCACATAAAAGATAGTGTATTTTTTATAATTCCCAATTTTAGTAGTTAGAAATTTTTATCTTTCTTTAAAAAAGTGGGGGGGGAGCGGCTTTTCCCCCTAATTGCCGCCACTAGTCGGATTAAGAAAAAAAAATGAAGATGCTGTGCAATTAATGGAGAATGAATTTCAGAACAAGGATCTTTGAGGATTAAAGAATTTCCTTGGTTCTGTCAACATATTGACAGAATCAAGCTAGACATCATGACGAAATTTAAATCAGCCAGGAACAGATGATTGATATAATAAAAATCATTTGAAAAGCAAATATTTGAAGAATAACATTATTTCGCTTAATTCCTATAAGAAAATCAGGAAGCTTTACACAATCTTCAGGAGCTGAAGAGCACGTCACCTACACTTACTCAGAACAATAAACTCTTCTCGTGATATTGTAGACTGCAAGGAAATAAAATAAAAAATTAACTACCTAAATATCTAAGATGCCAAATGGTATTTTCCAAGTTTTGGAATGAGTGAAGTGATACATTGCGTCTTTAAATTCCTATTTTCTTTCCTCTTCATTTTCAATGGCAAAAATAACCAGTCCGTTGAGTCATACCTCGGTCAGACTTCATCTTAGTTTTATTTTGATCAACTTGAGTTTGTTGAAGCTTCGTTCAACGCTGGCTACAGTGACGGACATTTTAATAATTCTCGAAGGCTTATCCAAAGATTTGTAAGCAAGCCACTTCGGGCTGGGTCCAACTTAAAAGAGTTGACCTCTTATCTTCTTAAGTACTAACTTTCATCCTTAATTTTCATTCATTGATGCAATTAAATAAAAGAGGGAGGGAAGAAGGTGATGAGTTGTATTCCGGGACATATGATACGGGCGTGGCATGTACGTTGGAGTAAGTAGGAGAAAGGAACGAGCATTTATAGACTAACACCAAATGTGACACGCTTTACGAAATAGGCAATGGTTCAAACCAACAAAAGCAGTTTTATAGTTTACTGGATATGGCAATTTCATGGAGTATTTGAGCGGAATAGGGAAATAAGGGACTCGGCTATATTTTTATGGTCAAGAGGATTAGGACGTGGAATACGTACGAACTGCCGTTTGTACTATGGGGCAAGGAGGGCGTGTATTATCGGGTTGATGAGGTATGAACAAGCAATAGGAAAAGATGCAGGGTTAATGCCCACAAAACTGTTATATATTCAATTCGAGGAATATACAATTAAGGTGTACACTACGAGATGTAATAAAGAATGTTTAATTCTCCATGGTGGGAATATGTTTGGCAAAGAGACGTAGTTCAACGAAGATGTAGAGAAAGAGAAATATCCATATACTGACTACGTTCGATATATGGATTAAAAGAAGTTTTCAAGTAGTATGTGAGTCACATGTGCAGGATGTTTGTATACTACGTATTGTGATTATCACAAATAAATTATTATTTTCATGTTAAAAAAGTGGTCGTAGTGNATGTTTGTATACTACGTATTGTGATTATCACAAATAAATTATTATTTTCATGTTAAAAAAGTGGTCGTAGTGCAATAGGCTCCTTTAGAGACAGTTTTTTGTCGACTTCTGTCACAATTGCGTAGTGTAATAGTACCCTTACAACACCGCCATTTACTGTATTATCCGTAATAAACCTAATCGCTTTTTGTGTGACGGTATTGTTCAAACCAAAGTTATGAGCCAGATTTCTACGTCTGTTCGGCAGCACGTTTGAAGACTTGAAGGCTGCTCATGTGGACATTCAAATGACCACGAAAAGCCCACCGACCCATTTTGTCGACCTTTGATCCCGGGAACGAAACTGGACTGTCCAACCCTCGGGAAGCGGATGATCTTTCTCTCGTCCGGCCAACTGTGAGAATAGAGAAAGTGAGACATGACTGCAGGAGAGAGGTACTCTTCCTAGGAGTGTGAGTAGCTCTACTCCCTATGATCTATATCAGGATACTATTTTTGGAGAGAAGCGAACCATTTACTTCCCAAATACCTTATTCTATGGAACCTATGGAAGTCGCTAAGAAATTTCTGTACTTGTGGTAAGTGTGCACGTATTGTGACACAATTTACATGGTGGGCATTTAACTCATATTCTCCCTGTTCGTCTCATAAATGTTTTACTCGTACAAAACATGGGTCACTGCGTTTCAAGTCGGGTGGAGTGAGCAGCGCAATCGCAGCATTAAGCGGCTTGACAGCCTACATAATAGCAACGAAGGTACTTGAGTGGACTCCGTATTCCACAGCCTCGGACGGAAGAATAAATCCTTTTTTCCCGTATGGATTGATGAGTCTCCTTACCGGAAATCCACCAAAACTGCTTAAATATTTTCCGTTCGGTTTGTTTTTTCCCTTCTCGGAAATGTGCAAGAATTCCTTAAACTTTTCCCGTACTCATCAAAATCACGTATGATGCAGTAATGTCTCCATCCGGCAGTTGCGGTGAAATTGATACGAAGCAGGTAGTCTGTAATACACTGATCACTCATCAATTGGTATCTATATTACTCTAACCACCTCTTTCCCGAACAATCCTGATAGGCTTTACCCCTTCATAGCACTCAGTGGGGTCGACTTTTCCATGCCTGTATTCTCAGACCTGAATTGACAACAATCGCTGTTACTCTATTGCCATAACTCTGCCCACGACAGTCACTGATGTTAAGGCCTGTTAAAGAAATTATGTTAATTTGAGCAGTCATCTCAGATATCGGTCAGGTGAGAGTGAGGCTCGCTTCGACTCTCCACAGTAGATACGCGCAATCGCTGTGGTGGAGAAACGGCGAGGTTCAGCTTTTGCGCGTAAATGTTAATATTATTTGATATTTGGTTCAACCTGAGACCGTTCGGGAAGGAGGTGGCAGGACAACCGTTCGGCTAACTGGCCTGCCGAAGCTCCCTGTCGGCGGAAAAAGGCATTACCCATTAAACGCCCTGGGGAGCTACACGAGATCGCGAAGGGAGGATCAGTGGCCTTTCGAGTGGCGAAAGCAGGAGTACGCAGCGAATATGACTTCCAAGGACTTCTAATTTCGCGTGGGGAATTTCTTGTCAGTAATTCATTCTTTGTGTTAGTGACTCCATTTCGCATACATGGACCAAATATTCAATTTTCTTCAAAATGGCAACCGTTATTACAGCACCACGTGTTTAAAAACCCTACGAAATTATCTACGGAATGAAAACCAACGAAATTATCTTTGATATAACATGTATGAATGTCAACGGACCTCAAAATGATAATTATTTGATCGATTGGAGCTGCATCTCTGGTGCAGTCGACTAACATGGGATAGTATTTAGTTAACTGAACTTCATTTACCATTTTTATTAGTATACTACACATCAATTCAATGTATTCATTTTGAATTTATACTTTAAATAATGGGTGCTTTTTCTTTAATGCGTTTCTGCAGTACTGAGCCTTTTTTCCGATAATTATTTTCTTTTCTTCTGACACTATACGTACGACTTGACCTCCTCATCAATCCGTCTCTGTTGCTTCCTATCCCGCAACTTTATCCTCCAGCCACTTATTCAGAGCATTCTTAAGTCATTCTCCGTATGTGGGTCTTCCTGTTTTACTCTTGCCACTCGGATGTGCCTCTCTGGCAGCATGAGGGTACCGAGTTTTTTTCCATTCCCGCCAATGTGTCCCAACCATTGGAGTCTCTGTTTAATTGTAACATCCAAGTTTGCTTATGGTAAAATTGGTACGATTTATCATTGTATCTTCTCCATCTACCACCCACCGTTTATGAGGTAAATTTTCCTCAAAATCTCTCTTTCCCGTATGTTTAGGATTAATTGGCCTTTGGTGTTTAAAACCCACACCTTACATCCATAAGTCACAATTCTAATCATGGTTTGATGTACCGTAAGATTCATATTCCGAGATATAAAATAGCCTTTAAATAGTATTAAGAGCAAATCTACATCTATTTCGTGAAAAAAACGTGCTTTTATCTCCGTACTCAGTCCATTTTTATCAGGTATTGAAATTTGTACCCTTTACAAGTCTTTCTCTTCCATTCAATTTCCCTTGAAACAGGTTTTCTACTTGTTATGGGTTGTTTCATTTTTGTTTGGTTTATTTCTNCCATTCAATTTCTCTTGAAACAGGCTTTCTACTTGTTATGGGTTGTTTCATTTTTGTTTGGTTTATTTCTAGTCCCATGTCATTACCCGCCTCTTCGAATTCTTTGAAGGATTTTTAGACTATCCAGACGTCTTGCTACCGCGACATCTGCATAAGCAAGGTGTTGATTAAGCCTATAAGATATTGTTCCTCTGGTGTTACTAGTTATAGTTCTTACAGATCTTTCGACAGCCATTTTAAATGACAGATGATTTTGGGTCTCCTTCTCGAATACCATTAAAACTCAATTCACCTGTGAATATTCCTCCAATTTTCACTTTAGCACAAGTGTACTTTATTGTGTATTTAATTAGAGCGACAAATTTGTGCGGTATTCCAAAGTCAGCCATTGTCTTTAGTAGATTGCCCCTATCCACGCTGTCATAACCTTGGTTGAAAACAGTAATTTTACTAGATCCTTTGAATTTCCTGAATTTTGAGATGCAAATAGACCTTTGAAATTCCCTTCCAATAGACACTGTTGTAATTCATGCTATTTTAACAAGATAATCATAAGAGGTGCGCCATTTTCGTACTTCTGTAACACTGTGCTCATATGATTCCTTCCATTACAGTCCTATTTCACCACATGAGTTTGGGATTATGTTACAGAAAATGACCTACACGAGAAACACTTAACACAATTATTAGAGGCTAAATACACCTACCAACGTTTTTTAGTTAGTAAAATGTTGTGCTGGTTTTTGGCTACAGTTCATCACTCAGTGAAGGATTCACGGGGCCCTTACGTACTATATCACACCGTATTAGGTCTTATCACCTACCTGGATCATCGTGATCTGATTCCAACGTTAGTTCTATAATAAATAATAATAAATTTATTGTCAAAAAACAGTA
>NNCF01133521.1:1273-33769 GCA_002313205.1 Laupala kohalensis | reverse complement strand
AAAGACTAAATAGTGAAAACAAAAATAAGCGATAGTGGGGTAGGCCCTGGATTGCTAGACGCGATCAATTGGGCATTCATAGCAATGAATTAAAAGAGCTGAGATTCGAAGACCCAAAACATAATTGAACTACCTAAGGATGGATGAAAATTCGAAAGTGTACCAAATTATTTTTAAGGAAAAATACCCATATGAAGAATAGTATATGCGTGGAAGACCTAGTTATGGTCACTCTTCGATTTTTGGCAACTGGAGAACCTTTTTCCAGTTTGCAGTACAATATTCGTATACCCCAATGCACTCTTTCCCAAATGATATCAGAAACATGTGAGGCTATGAATCAATGAAGGACAAATTCTTCTTCTTTTTTTATTTATGTATTGTTGTATTTGTAGCGTGCTAGTGAAGCTTATCTACATGGAGCGATAGGAGTTGGGTGGTAGGTCACTGTTAGTAGGTGGACCGCTTAGCTGGGTTTAAAAACAACTTGGCGCACGTGGAGGGGTTAGTAGAAATGGGATAGAGGAAGGAAGGTTGGCTTTTCAGTAGCACAGCTATATGAAATTGGATATTAATGTGAAAAGCTATCGGGAATCGTACCCAGGACACTTGGTGAGAAGTTGCAACACTATCACTTGTGCCACCGGTGGGTTAACGAATTCTTAAAGATATGATACTATTTTAATTGCAACTGTTTGATGACTAAGTTATCAGTTGAAGTTTTAAAAAATTATTAACTTAAACGACTTAAATTATCTGACTTTCACTGAGTTTATTTTCAATTTTTTTAGTTTTTCAATAAATATTTAGTAATTCAATATTAATATATAAGACCAAAATTACCTTTACGCAACACATATTATGATATAAGACTGAGATATCGCAAAAGTATTTAAATAATATTTCTTTATGATCTAAATGTAGGTATTAAACATTTATTTGCACCGACTCTTATGAGTAGTTAGATTCAGTTTTATTGCTTTATTCTCTCTCATACACGTAGTATCGTAAGAATTGTAATCACGAAAGAAAAAAAAATAGTTCGTGAGAGAAAAGGAAACTCTGCAACTAAACTACCATAATGCGTGCAACAAAAAATATTATAATACGTTTTTACGCAAAACAGTTTTTGAATAAAAATTCTTTTACGTGTTTCAGTCACGGTTCATTTGTTCAATAAATCTTGTTGCGTTACGTACGCATACTCTGCGCATACTACTGGATTGTTCCAGCTGCAGGCAATATTTTAATGTAATAGTGCCAGTAGCTGGCACTTGTCACCATGTGACGCCACGTACCGTTGGTACTGCGGCCAACGAAGTGGCTGGCATGCTAGCTACTGACAGCATGTAAATTAACCTTTAGGATGCAGACCGGTAATTCCTCGTAGGTAAATCAGCAACCCATTGCGTAGGTTCAGTAAGATTTTACTGTGTTGAAATGACGTCAGATTATGCGGTTCGTTTTTTTATTATTATTATTAAGAACTCTACCTTCCGACTGTTCCCGCCATAATGGTGGGACAGTCCCAATCAGATGGCGGGACGACCATGTCCTGTGCCTCTCGCAAAGTAGAGTCCTGAATAAGAAGAGAACCGCCAGCCACGTCCGACGTCCCTGAGTATATTTCTCATATTCCTCTGGTTGTTTCGCACTAGCTCGGGTTTCTTTCCAGTTAAATCGAGAAAGGGAGAAGCCAACTGAGCGCCATCGATGCCCAATGGAAAAGTGTTGTTATTCACGTGATCCATTCCTACGAGGAGGAGAACTTCGTAGCATTTTTTGGAGTATTTCACGTTACATTTCCACCATTGGCGCTTCTCTTCTTATTTAGAACTGTGTCTCAAAGGTGTGTACTAAAGGACATAAACCGGCCTTTGGATAGTTAAATTTGTTAAATTCATTCAAGACCTGTAGCTAATAAATAACCATAAACTAGATACTACGTGAGGGCGATAATCAAGAACGAATGTAGAGTCCTTAACAAAAACCAAACGCCTAGGGCGGATATATTATGAGGAATGTCTCATATTTCTGTAAAATACTGTGCCCAGTTTCTCATAGTGGTTTGAATCAATTGTAGTTGGTCACACGACCGACCCACCACACAGCAATCGCAACGGAACTTTTTCTCTACTCCAATAATAAGAGGCTAATGCCAAGTGATAGTCTACGCCAAAGGAGTCATTATAATTCGTTCTTTGTAAACATGGCTATTATGCGAAATTATGTGTTCTTCACCCGTGAGTACGGGTGGCGGCTATCATTTTATTAAGGACTCAAAATAAAAGAAACTTATTACATTATTCTCCAAAAAATCTTATTGTAAAGACTGTTATCAAAATTTTACACATAGTTACCGGGATCGGTTAAAGAGTAAACACTTTTCACCGTAGGTGATTCTAAGACGACGGAAGGAAGGAGATTACCTGAAAATGAGAGAATTATAATCTGAGAAATTATAACCTGAAAATGAGAGAATTTACCGCTTTTATAAGTTTATTCGAATTCCCGCCGTTATCAATGTAATCACACGAGACTCGTGAATTCAACCCTGCGAACCCCAGTTGCACCAAACAGTGTTGCGCGCTATTTCCTGGTTGGCTGTTTGCTTTCATCTCCTGACGCCACCGGGACGCTGCCGACCGTACCTGTTTGGACGCCGCCGAGAACATTTGAAACCAACCACAACCTGTGTTGTTTGGCGGTTGATGTGTGTTAGTGGTGTAAGTAAAGTTTTGTGTGTGTTGAGGATCTTGTGACTTTTTATCGTAAAAGAAATATGGGACGCGTGATGAAAAATAAGAAGAGCAAGGCTAATTTCAATGCAACTGAGGATCTTGAAAAAGATGCTGTCGAACAGGGTAACGGCAGCGTTGGCCCAAGTGATGAAGAGTCTGGGAATGAGAAAAGGAATTCCGTGAAGAGAAACAAACGCGGAAGGAAAAGCGAAGTTTCAAAATCAAAAGCGAATGATTCTGATGAAGAAAGCACACCTGCCGCTTCGAAGTCTAGAAAGGGAAAGAAGGGTCGTAAAAGTCGAGAGAATGGTGAAGGAAGCGAAGTTGAGCCGGACGAAGATTCAGAGGATTCTGCTCCTCTGAGCAAGAAAGCCAAGAAGGTGGCTGTCGAAATAGAAAACAATGACAACTTAGACGATGTAGAAGAGACTGCGGATGATGGACAAGATGGGGATTACGAGGTAATTTCATAAAAATCCTGTTACTTTCGTGAATTATTTCAGTTTTAAAAAATTGCGACAGTATTGTGAATTTGATTATTTTCGTATTGGCTCTTAATTGGTTTTATAATTATTTTTATTCTTTCTGCAAGGTTGAGAAAATCGTAGGTGGCAAAATACAGGGCGGTAAAAAAATTTATCGCGTTCGTTGGAAAGGATTTCAAGAAGACAAAGATACGTGGGAAGAAGAAGGAAATTTGAATTGTTTGGAGTTGATACAAGAGTTTTTGTCAGAAAATCCAGATGCGTTGGAAAAATCGTCTAAGTCTAAGAAAAAGGAGGGAGAAAAGAAAAAAGGAAAGAAGACGAAGAACTCAGCTTCGTCCAAAGGAAAACTAGAGCCAGATGCAGAAGATGATCAGAAAGATTATGAGGTAACTTGCATTATAAGTAACTAATAGTATATTTAATTTGAATGTTTTCTAGTGTTTTTAAAATCAGAATAAATGTTCTGGTTGTTGAAACTGTCATCCTGGCATTGACTGTGATGTCTGAATGTAATGTTAGATTTTTTATGAAATTGTGGATGATTTGATACATGACACTATTACTTTGAGTAGGCTTGGATGGAATTTGAGATACGACATTAGTTATAAATATTTTTTTTAACAATTGAAGTAAAAATCCTTTGAAGTTTTAAGAACTTTAGACTTTGCTCAATTCAATTTTAGTCCAGTGTGTTTATTTGAAACTAATACCAGAATGGGTGTTGTACTTTGCAAGATTAATTATTTTTGAAGCAAGATTGATTTTCATTTCAAGAGATACCTACGATTAGTATGAAACATTGTTAGCATTTTAATACAGTGCTAAAAACATGAAATATGTTGCATTTGATGGTTATTAATCCATTGTTGTCTTTGTTTTTTCATTTCTGGGACCACTGGAGTTGAAATATTTTTATTGGCATAGCTCATTTAAAGGCAATTGCTCTGGTTTGATGTAATTGATTTTTTTTAACACTACAAATAAAGATAGTAAAAATACATATAAACAGTTTTAATGTCACATTTGTTAAAAATAATTTTTATTTTATGTATTTTGAGTGTGATACATTTCAAAACAATTTTCCATGTACGGAGCAAAAAGTACATGCATTGCATCTACAGATTTGTCAGTGCAAGTTATTCTATTTCAAACCTGCTTTAGCTAAAATCTTGCACATATGTGTTTGTTTCATTAATGGTCTATAGTCATAAACCACCACCAATGCATTGTTGAAAAACTGCTGTTGTGTTGAATGTTCTGACATATTGCAAACCACTGGATGTATACCTGACTGACAGATAAAATTGCTTTTGCTGGAGTATTTATATCACTATTCCTGACCAAGGAAATAGGCTCTTAGTATCCTCTTCTAATTTGTCTAAATTTTTTCTACTTTTATTATCTGTGTATCGAATGTCCTCTGGCTTCGTTGCCCACTTCCTTTTCAATGTCATTCAGTGCCTCTGTCACGCACTCTGTTGATTTATTTTGTAAAAACCTAGACTACTGGAATTTATTTTTGAACATTGTGTGAAGTAATAAATATTAATTTAATTCAAAACTTGTCTATTGTGAAGGTTGTTTATACAAATTAAATTTTAATATGTTTACCCACCTGCAAGATTTTTTTAAAATATACAGTGTAGCACATCTTGTGTGGTATGAAACCCTGTCTTGTGCTGTAAGAAAAAAGTTTTCAAGGAAATATGTTACTTGATATGAAAATTTATATAGATTGTGTTTGTGTAATAACGGTTTGAGATCAAAACTCTAGGAGAACTTTATCCAAAATTTTAAGTTCTTTTCATATCTTTTCCTTGACAGATTACAGAAAATAAATAATTATGCTATTTTACATTGCAATGTACATTTTATTTTCATACTTTCTTGGGGTATTTTGTAACATTTGTTCCAAATCATCTTCAACTCTTCTAATCTTGTGTACATAGGCAATTTTTTCAACTCTTTCAGCCACTGTGGCTTTAAATATGTAACTAAAGTATTGTTCCAAAATTTTGGCCAAATCAAATAAATTAAATAATAATTAATTTCATAGCAATAACGCTGACCCGAAGATGATGAGTAAACTACCTTGACAAAATATCCAGTCTACAACTCAATACCCAGGGACTAAAAATTAGATCAACTCTTACCGAATTCTTGAGAGAGGATTTACTTCATTCAAAAGTTGTACATGTATGAAGGACATTTTATTAGACATGGGACATTTTACATTTTCAATTTGTTTTATATTCATTTTACCATAAGTTAATTTTTGAGATGTGCAAGTAATTTGTTAAAATATTTAAGAGCATTTCCTCTAGCACACTTATCACCCCTATTTCTTTTTACCTGCATTGAATTTAAACTCTTATTTCTTGTAAACAAAAAGTCAATCTATCCCTGAACACCTCAAGGCCTAAGGGCACCTCAATTATTTTACCTGGCACTAGGAGGAGGAGAAGACGTGGTCAGCATCTCGTTCCGACCAGGTTGACCCCAGAATAGACCCAGGTAATAGTTTTACAGCAGGCTGGGTAGACCTGGGAGTCAGTCTGGATATTGTGGTGTGATGAAAAATCCCCACCTCACTGGGGATCGAACCCCGGCCATCCAGCCAGCAACTCAGCGCTCTATGCACTGTGCCACGCTGACTCCTATTTCTTGTAATACTGAGTCAATATACAGCCGTTTACGATATTAGTGGTTTGACATTACTTCAATAATAAAACATGTTGAAAACTAGGGATGGAGGAGTACAAGCTGTTACTTTTATTATTCTGTTTTGTAAATTTACTTTATCCATGACATACTTATAAGTACCACCTCAAGCTCAAATTCCACAACTAATGTTATGAAAATAGCATGGTATAACATTGACATTACCTTATTATCACAAATTTTTAATTTATAAAAAGCCCATGATAAGTATTTAGTTCTAGTAATGACTATTTACATGTGCATCCCACTTCATATTCATGTCTAAGATTATTCCGAATTACTTATGTGATTTAACTCTTCGTAAATCAAAATTCAATAATTTTAAATTAGCCTTGATAGGAATACTTGCCTTCTGATTACCAAAAGTAATGAAGACAGTCTTCAATACATTCAAATTATTTTTTGCTAGGCAATTATAAAGTTAGATAATTATTTAGATTAAAAATAACTTTTTTCCAAGTATTATCATTATTTAAGTTGACTCTGTCATCTGCAAAAGAAGAAATTGAATTTTCAGGAAAATAATAATAATATATTTATTAACAGGGTGAGCCCCAACAAAATGTTTTACATAAAGTTTTTACATATTAAGGTAACACTATTATTTATTAGTCATTCCATTCAAATTTCAGTACAATTTTAGAAACACTTTTCATACTATTTAAATTCATACCATAAATATCAAACCATTTATAATTATCATTACATAATCAAGATATTCTGTCAATAATAAACTTTTCAAGTAATTCTGAGCAGTCTAAATGATTTTTTAATATTTTCAAAGAAAATAGTGGATCAGCTCTATCCCTGGCTGACTCTAAAGTGGAAATTTGAAGCCTTTGTCTAATGCTATTGTAATTATGGCCGATAGATTGCATTGGTTCACCATCCTTTCCAGCAGCATATCTTTAATAAATATTATTCAAGGTTTCTACCTTTATTTTTAGTATTTTTTCTTTGGGTTTCCAGATAGGTGAAGCATACATATAAGAAAAATAAAGAGTTCTAAATGTAGAAATATTAGTGAATTTAACATAAAATATTTTTATGAAATATATCTTTTTTCTAACTTTCAACTCCAAATTCAATATGGGGTTTTAATGAAAGTTTTGAGTAAAAAATAACACCTAGATCTTTAATATGATCAACTACTTGTAAAGTGTTTCCATTAACAGAGTATAATGCATTGGGTCTATGCGTTCTACCAAATCTAATTGAAAAACACTTATTACATTACATAGTATACCATACAATTCACACAATTGTACAGAGGAGTCCACATCATTTTGTAATGTCCGTGAATCATCATGGCTCTTAATAACTAAAAAGAATTGTATCAGCAAAAAAATAGTACCTCACTATAAATACATTTTTTGTGCATCATTTACAAAAATTATGAATAAAATATGTGCTAGGTGAGTACCTTGCCCAACACCTGATAAAACTTCAAATGTTTCAGAAATAAAGCTTTTTATTTTAATGAATTGATGTATGCCGTTCAAACCATTTCAAAAGTGTACCAGTAATGCCATATGCATTTAATTTTGTAATTAATAGACTAATATTAACTTTGTCAAATGCTCTGACTAAGTCAGAATATATAGTTTCCACTATAGGACCATCATTTAAGTTAAGAGACAATATAATCAATAAATACAGTTAGATTGGTTACAGTAGATTTGCCTGATATAAACTATGGTGTTGTGAAGTAATAAACCTATTAAAAAAAGGTTTTATTTTTATATAAGCTAAATAGTCTTACATATTAAAAATATATTTCCCGTTAATGGTCTATAATTATTATCATCTGTTGCATCCCCACTTTTAAAAAAAGGTAACAAATAGGAAATCTTCCAAGAGGCTGGAACAACACCTAATTTGAACGAAAGACTTAGCAATTCCTTTAACCATTTTTTACAAGATTCAATACATTTAATAATAATTATCGGAAGAGGACCTGGCAACGATGTGGATTTAACTTTGCTACACATAATTCAATATCATCTGACAATGTAATTTCACCATAAGATTCATTTACTTCAAATTGTAGACTAGTGTTTTGTAAATTACGATTTTGGTACACTTCCAAATTTTTTGGCAAATAAGTTAGGTATTTCAACCAGTTTCTACTTTCTGGTCATTTAAATGAACAAAGTCAGGAATTGAATTATTACAATTTATTGAGTTAACATTCTTAGAAAACAGTTTTGAATTTTTTTAGAGATTCCTCTGTAGAAGTAAGCTTTTTCATCCCTGCTTAAAAGTAATTTACACATTTATCTATCTTTCTTAAATTAATTATACTAAAATTCTTATTTTATGATTTAAATAATTTATGCATATTTTTCTCTTATTCATAACAGCTGCGTTAAGTTTTGTCTTTAATATAAATTTTTTGCACAAATTTATCAATATGTTGAGCAAATTTAATATTAACATTATCAACATATTTATTTAATTCAACTTCAGATCCAATACCAATAGGGGTTATAAAGGTAGACAATTCTTTTGAAATTTCATTAAACTTGGATCTTTTATAATCGTAAACAATATCACATGTATCAAGAAGTTGAACAAAAGGTATCTTTAAATTTATTAATAAGAGTGAATGAAAATTATCACTTTTTACTAAAAATTCCTCACTAACCCCAGCACCAATTTCTTGAATATTAGAAAAAACTAATACGTTACCTACATTGTTTTTAATCATATTAAATTGATAAAGTTTAAACATTCTGTCACAAGAAAATATTGAAAAATATTATTTATTTATAAAATAAAAAGTAGAGGTCCTAATATTGTTCCTTGATTGCACTCCAATAGAGATAGGACTAAAATTACTTTTATAATTACCAATTTTTGTGGCCTGTGCTTTATCAAAAAAAAAATTTTTTCTATCAAATGTAATACTTCTAATATAATTATGAAGTTTCTTGGATAGCAAGGCTTGATTGCAACACCAATGCATTGATGGTGGGTTTCAAATAATTCCACAAAAATGTCTCATGGAAGTATGAATTTCCTACAGCTGCTGAGCAGTTACCTGGTGACCAGCAACCAGACAGAATTTGTATTATTTCTAAGTAATTGATTGTATGGTTGTTGTTGTACTGCAGTGAGTGATCTGATCTAGGTTTTAAAGGAACAGATTAGTGCAAATTTTTTAAGAAACAGGAATTTGCTTTAATATGGTATTTTGTAATACAAAACACAAAAATTTATCGCTGAACAATACTCAAAGAAACAAGACCAGATTACTCCAGAATCAACTTTTTTTTTAGAACTATTAGATATGCAATCGATTTTCCAAAATTAATGATGGAATATCAAAAATGCTGTGTTGAAACGTTTATCACTTGAGAACTGTTAATTATGTCTATCTCTCAAAACTGTATAATATGATCTATTCTTCAAAACTTTATAATATCGGTTTAAAAAATTCATTATTTCTGTGTGTTTTCACAAAACATTTTAAAATCAGCAATTGTAAAATAATAGTAACTAATGGAATCGGTAATTGTTTCAGTTTGAAGAAGTAAACATAACTATAAATCAAACAGGCTGGGAAATTACATTTTCAAGTATTATTTTCTTTTAACTCTGGCGGTTTTGGAGTGCAGATTAGATGGCATCTGGGAGAAAGCAAAATAGAAATGGCTCCTTGCTCCAAAGTGCTGAATATAGTGACAGCCATCAGGATCCAAAAGTGATTCACAGATGAAATCTTTATTCCTGTGTGGGTGGGAAGGCATATGAGAGATGCCCTTAAGTTTAATAATAAGATTTCAAATACAGTGCGTCATTTCTATGCTTCAGTTGCTGCACCATTCTTTAGGTTTTCGTTCTCACCTTTTAACTATGCTTTTCCTCTCAAAATCGAAGCTGCCTTGTTTATTTTCTTTCTCTTGTTGTGCGGAGTGAACTACACTAATGTTTCGTTGCATCCATGGTTTCATGCATTTGTGTTATTAGATGTATTTTTGTAAAAACTTTTTCTTCTCATTCATTGTTTTAATTTCTTTTTATATCCTGACTGAAGAAAATTGAGAAAGAAGTATTATTTAAGAATATAATTGTAAATATACACTAATGCCCATGTACACACACACGCAGACAGAATAACCAGCTGAGTTCCCACTGCTTTGCTCACGTAAATTTTGTAATATGTCTGCAACTTTATTCTTTCTCGCATTCCTATCGATATCCAATAATGATAGTACTGTCGTTTTCTTATTTTCACTGATGTAATTGAGAAAAGGATTTTAGAAAACATTGATTTCCCATTTCACTTCGTTGAGGGTAAATTTTTGCAAAATCCTACCTTAGCAGACATTTTCTATTATTTTTAGTGTCACGCTCTTCCCAACTCTGGCCTCCAGGAGTGTCATGCACCTCATGTAATCTGAAGGGTACATAATGTCATTTGAAATAGGAGTAGTCATCTCAGAATACACACAGACCATGGACTCGACCCTAATATCAGTGTTTTTACGTTATTTTCACATATCTCCCTTTCCACCCTCCAGCTCCAAGGATACCGTGCTGCTATGTGATCTCAACTTAAACTTAATGGCATTGGCAGTTTAAAAAAATCATCAATCCTAAAACTATGGATCCAATGCTATTTTCATTTTTGATATTTCAAAGTTAGTTTTCAATGATTTGCTAATGGTGTCCTTCTACCTTCAGTTCTAAATTAGATTTGCACAATATCGGGATTTCACTCATTGCTGAAAACTGAACTGATATCTAACATTGATAATTTATACATAGAATCCCCTTCCCTAGAGATGTTGGGTTTTTTACGGGCTGGTTGTGTCTTTCAGAATGTCATTACTAATTTCAGCGGCCATGAAAACTACGATCTCAACACTAATATCGGTCACTTTCTATTACTTTTACATTTCAGTCCTTCTCATCCCCCACACAAAGGGTGCTTTATTCCTTATAGGGGTGATTGTGCACTTATGTGGTGCTAGGGGTATATTATCTCTAATGTGGATCGACTGTGAACATGCAAAGCATCGGGGGCATTTTTATCCATCTCAAGGACTGAATATAATATCAGATTGTTCCATTATTTTTACATGTCACCCTCTTCCCACCCCCTCCCTAGGGGTGCCAGGGATCTTTTACCCCCACAGTGTTTGTTGTTTGGTAGCCAGTCGTATGCATCAAGTTTGGTCGAAACTACTCCAATCACTCTAAGAGTTTTGGTGGGATACGTACATAAAACATTCCAACCCCCATTTAAACTAGTTTGGGATAGATTTTTTAAAACCCCTTCTTAGCTGATGTCTACACCCTAAAAGGAATCTACCTGTCAAATTTCAAGTTTGTAGGCTTAAAAGTTTCTTAGATTTCGTGATAAGTCAGTCAATAAATCAATAGGCGAGTGATATTTTGCTGTTATATGTATAGATTCTTCGGTCAAAGAATTTAAAGTTCATTAAACTAATATTTAATCTGAAATTTGATTAATATGAGTAAAATAAATAACAATAGAAAAAACTACGATTTTCTTCTTCTTAGATCTAAACAATGACCAAGCTAGAAGGAGCAAGTCTGGTTGTTGCATCCTGAGCTGAGCTGTATCCAGAGTATCCTTCATCATGATGTCCAAGACTCACTCCTTCGACATCCGCAAGATGTCTTCCAACCATTAATCAAATATTACTTCTATTAAGTAACTTCTGCCAAGTAATACTAGCCACAGGTTTCATATAATAATAATAAAAATTATAATAAATTTATTGTCAAAAAAAAAGTACAAACTGCTTATGACCAGTGGAGGACAATAAACTAATTTAAGTTTATTTAAGTAAAGTGTATAGTTTAACTCTTTCCACTTGGAAGGCATCTAAACATGCAACTGCCCGATGAAAATTGCGACGGGCTGGGACTCGAACCCGGGACCTTCTGCTCTGGCTGCAGGTGTGCTATCCACTGCACAACCCGACTTGGTGGCAGAAGTTACTTAATAGAAGTAAGATTTGATTAATGGTTCAATTTGTTGGTGCTGACCTTTTTAACTTCTGTAATAATTTATGCTAACCAACTTCGAAAAACCAGTTCCTCTTATTTTTTGTTTATGATAATGCAAACCCACGTTTTTTATAAATAAATTAAATTTCTAATTCTAAGTCACTTAATCTTCCTTATACCTTACCTTTAGAATTTTGATCATTGAATAATACTGGCAAAACATTAAAAAGTATACTGAAAAATTGGCTACAAAGTAATTATACATGGCTACGAAGTTTTTCTGCTCAGATCTTAGTTTCGTGGGTTCATGCTCTAATGCATATGCTTTGGCTAATGTTAACTTTCAGAAGATGATAGGAAACACAATTACCAATGAAATTCTTTGTTTGAAGTCAACATTAAATTCAACTTTCAGTACTCCTTTGCACGAAATAAGTTTACTTCATTGAAATTATTATCAAGATTGTATTTGGGAACATCTATATTATGTTTTTATTTGAAAAAGAAAGTTGACACACATTTTACGATAAATGTTGTATGAATTGTATTGTTAACCCATAACACATTTCACCAATTATTGTTTTGAGGAATAGAATAAACTTTGAAGTTCATTGTATACATTAAAGAAGTAACCATGTTTATGAATGTAGAATTTAGATAGTTAAGATTTCCGGTTTGCAGATTTTGCTGAACTACAAAATTGTAGTATTTTGGAATGATGTTTAAGTGGGTTCGCACCATCTTTTTCAAACCCCTTTAACTCTACATTTCTACATCAGTCTGTTCACTTAGGAGGTAGAGTCCATAGAATTTTTAACTGTTATTACAACTGTGGAAGTAACATTGAAAATTTTCATCTCGAGAGAAGTGTAAAGAACTTACCCACCTTTTCTTTTCATTTTTTTACTGACTCAAACACTTAATCCCATCCTTGTGTTTTAGGTGGAAAAGGTAATAGAAGTTCACTTCAAGAAGAATGGTCAAAGAGAATTTTTGATCAGGTGGAAAGGCTTTACAAGTGATGATGATACATGGGAACCTGAATCGAATCTCAACTGCCCTGATCTCATAGAAAAATTCATGCAGAAAGTAAATAAGGTGAGTTTGTTTGGAAATTGAAGACACGTTAGTGATTTCATTGCTCTCTATTAGTCAGGAAATGTCCAATCGCTGTTGCTCATGTAGCACTACCCAGAGGCTACATTTAGGATAATTAGTAAAACGTACGTACACAATAAAATTAGACCTCTGACAATGCAATGTGATTGATTGCTCTGTATATAAAATAATTTAATTGCTGTGTGATAGATCAAGGGATGAATTAATTAATTGAGTGGTAGGTTTTTTTCCCCGTAGTATTTGTAAATGGGACGTGTAGTGTGCTATTGAAGCTTACCTGCATGGGGTGATAAAAGGTAGGAGGCAGGTAGTAGGACTACTCTTAGAAGGTGGACCAGTAAGCTGATTTTTACCAACAACTTGGCCCATGTGAAGGGGTTAGTAGGAATCATTAGTAATAGAAAAAGTTAAGGATACTGGGAGTAGTAAGAGATGGATAGTAGAAGGGTTTGCTTTTCAGTAGTCACAGTTGTATGAACTGAGACATTGAAGTGAAAAGTTACAAATTTTTTCTCTGGTCCTGTCGGGAATGGAACCCGGAGTGTCTTGGTGCCGAGCAAACAAGATAGCTCAGAGCCTCTGGAGCAGATAGGCAATACTTGAGGGACATCCTTAAGACACTGTCAGTCAATGCACTGCACTGCAGCAGAAATCTCGGTGCATTATTTGCTTTATGAAAGCAGGAGCATGATAATCGGTGACATAAAAGTATTAATTGTTTCTTTCAATGAATGTCGAATGTAGATACAGTTTCAACTCAGAGTAGATACTGTTTTCTTTACGAGTCAAATCAGCGGTATATAAACCACGGCAGCTTCAATTTCGCTATCAAAAAAAATCAGATTCTTCTAAAATCATGGTTAATTCATTTGCTGTACCTATTCACGAAGTTTGAGGATTGTAAGAAAATAAAAAAATCTGTAAAATTCGAAAGTAATAAATGAGAATATGAGAGTACATTAAAATATTATAATTATAGACTCACATCATCACACTAAAATAATGTAATATCAATCATCTTGGAATTAAGTCAGAACGACAGATACTATGTTGTGTGAAAACAATCCAGATAACAAGAAACAAGGTGCTGTACATTTGAGAGTTTTGACAGCATTTTCAATTCAGATGTGTCTCATTGTATAGACACGTGCCTCTCAGGAAAGAAATCTCAAAGCATCAATGCTGCAAAAACAGAACAGCAAATTACATGATCCGGAGTTACAGAATATTTTTTGAAGTTATAGGATCTGAAGAATCATATCTTCCAATCAGAGAGTTTGAAGAATTTTTGCAGTTTGATATATAGCTTGAAGAAGACTGCATGTGTATATGACATTAAAAAAGTTGTCCTTTTTTGTCTGAAAATTACATGTAAACAAAAAAATAAAAATTTAAACATGCAATTTTTGATTTATGGAAGCAAAATACATAAAAGTATTCAATCATGTCCTCTCAGACAGACAAAAACAAAAGAATGGTTTGTGTTGAATTTTGCAACATTGGCCGGATATGGATTACAGAAGACATTTATAGTGGCTTAAACAACTGCATGTGTTTTCACTGTTAGAAGACATTAGATGACTAGGAAGTATTTCTTTCTCTGTCAGATGGGGTTCCACCATGGGATTACCATCTGTACATTTATCAAAATTTATTGTGTAGAATGTACTTTACTGATTGAAATATATTCACTTATAATGCAGTTCTAGAAATTGCAGATGATACTTCGATGGTAATTGTGTGAATATACCTTGAAGTCACCAGAATTGCTAATGAAGCTGTTGCAATC
Source organism: Laupala kohalensis (assembly GCA_002313205.1). Taxonomy (NCBI): domain Eukaryota; kingdom Metazoa; phylum Arthropoda; class Insecta; order Orthoptera; family Trigonidiidae; genus Laupala; species Laupala kohalensis. The sequence continues at coordinate 18,926 of NNCF01133521.1, read as the reverse complement.
GTGTGGCCGTGGCTTCCTTCCGTAGGTCTCCTACTAACATGGACAAGAAATTTTGGGGGAACATATGCACAATGGTTGGGAACTTTTTAATTTTATCGCAATAACATCATCGCTACTATCTAATATTTTCATATTACCGTATTTACCCGAATATGCCCCCCCCCTTATTTTAGAAGGTAAAATTTAGGGGGGAAATGAAATTACGTAAAATCAACTTTGTAAAAAGTCTTTCTGAAGGGAAATGCTCATTCAAAATTCCATGTGAAATGGTTGGCACTGGTAAGTATAATCAAAAGTTCTGGTGTAGTTAAACTTCTTCTCTTGACATCGCCAGATCCACACTGACTTCGGTTCTACTTCGAATTTTCTCGTACCACTGCTTTATTTCTGTGTCTCTGAGCATTATTCAAAACTTGCAGTTTGTTGTTGGCGTAGAAGCATCTTCGATCGCTCAACATTCGTTGTGTCGAAGAAGATCCCCGTCTCTCGAAAATATCGTGTCACGGTCGGCACGGCGACGGTAGTCAGTCATTCCTAGACGACGTGGACCAGTTCGATTTTCGCTTCGGATAAGCGTCATCATCGATCGATGTTCTTTGTGTTACGTTACGTGTAAGGCTCGTGTTCGCTTAACTCGTTGTCACTCACGAAACTTTGAATTAGCAGTTTCCCCGTCCTAAGCTCCTAATATATTCCCCCCAGCCCCAGGATTTTTGGACGAGTTTTTCGAAAAAAACGGGGGGGGGGGCTGTATTCGGGTGAATACGGTAACAAGATCGGTTATACCTTATAGTTTGATATAAGCACAGGTATTGTAATTACATTGATTTTATTTTTTCTTGAGGCTTTAGGACTCGTCAAGGTCATTAGAGCCCTTCATTTCATTGATTGTACATTAATTATGAATCATATCGCTATTACATGTAGTGTAGTGTATTTAATGATGTGAACAACAAATCAGTTCCAACAACATCAAAAGACAGTTTTTTAAATCTCTTTTTCTTTCCAACCCTCCTATTGCTATGATACAGAAATGCATAGTGTGCATTCTGTGTGCAACTGACAGCAAAAGTTGTTCCCACTTTCCTGAAAGAGGAGATTATTCTACTGCTAGGATGTGAAAATTTCTTCATGAGGAGGGTATAAATGAAATCTGGGTAAACTACATTGTTTTAGATCTGCAGTCACACTAAAGTAAACACATTTATGAGAAAGTTATTTCCTTGAAACACAAGTTCAAAATGTATTTGCTCTTATTTGCACTACAGACCTGGATCCTCGGTCAATTGTAATTCCTTCGTATTATAAAGGTGCATTCTCTGGAACCTCTTAATAATGGTAGTTGTTTTAGAATTAATGTAAATTTTTTATGTAAATTAGTTTGATAAATTGAACTGTGCTTTGATAATTTATTTGTTTCAGGCCAGAGAGGTATCGGTGAGAGAATTGCGTGTTGCCCCTCAAGTGACAAAGAGGTTTACATTGAATACAACAGAGCAAGGTCGACGCCTGTCAGGTCGACATCAAAGTAAACAACGGTATGTATGATTGATTGTGTGACTTACAGAAACAAGCTGCTCACTATCTAATAACATAGGTATGGATGGAGCTTACTGTCCTCTTAAGCCTTCTGTAATGGAAGCAAGAAATGCATACCTTCTCCTCAATCTAATTTNTCCTCTTAAGCCTTCTGTAATGGAAGCAAGAAATGCATACCTTCTCCTCAATCTAATTTAACACCTTTTTTTTCTGACTTTTCTATAACTTTTGTGATATTAATTGTGATACTAATTTTGTTCAAGTCTAGGTTTATGTCATTTTATATCAGCTTAATTAAGCTATTTTTATTTACTTTATTATTGTGTGAAAGGGAGACTAGAGTCATGAGTTTCATTGTTTCCTGTACATGTTATGTTGCATGGATAGAAAAAATAATATATTTAGAACAATAAAAGCGATATACTTACATAATATGTTGATTCAAAACATATTAATTATGGAAAGTATGAGTCATTGTAGCAATATAGGTTTAGAAAACTGAGTAACTTAAAAAAAATTGATTTATTTCCATATGGGGATATTCTGCATTCACATTGGCATGCTGAACTTATTGTTTTCTAAACCTGTATAGTTCGTTCATGATGTTGACTTGTCTTTTATTTTAGAAAAAACAAAAATTCCAAGAGAATTCATAATTTTTGTTCAGTTTTAAATTTGTACTGATTTCTTTTTGTGCTTTATTAACATTCCCATAATTTTGTATTTGTTGTGTGATAAGAATCAAAATAGAAAATAATACAATTTTGTAAGAATGTCTGTAACATCTCGTAAGCCTAATTGTATAAATAAAATTCTGAATGCTAAATCTTAATTTACTAGTTTCTTTATTCGTTCTGTGTGTGTGTGTGTATGTGTATATATATATTGTTAATTCCATTACTCTCTTTTTCATTTGTTAAAAAAAGTGTTTTTATTTTTATTTTTTGGAAGAAAAAAAAAGAACTGGTCTGTTGAATATTGGCAAAACTTAGTGTTTTTTGTGTGATTATCACCAGTCAGTGCTACTAAACAATGTGTAGCATAAACAAAATTTACTCTTGTGATATTCTAATTGTGGAGTCCGTCTGTGGCATGAAGAAATTGTTGAATTTTTAGTGTGTGTAGATAAATGAATGAAATCTTTTCATTTTTATTAATCAGAAAAAACTTTTTCAAAATTATGTTTCAATTCATCCCCAGGTGGTGGGTTCCAACCTCCTTTTTATTTCTTCAAAAAGTTTATAGATTTTATGTATTTACGGTTGAATAAAGTGGTAATTGGTCAATTATTGAGCTTGCATCGTGTAAGCCCAGATAAAAATTGCGTTGGACTGCGACTTGAACCTGGGACCTCCTGATAGGTCCCGAATTTGAGTCCCGGTCTGTCGCAGTATTCACTCTGCTGTAGACAAGCAAATTTCTCTCCCCAAGTATGTACTCAGAAGTTGTGAGTTCATTATAAAGCTTGTCTGCAATTGGTTTTTCACAAATGACACATTTAAAATTCTTGGATGAAGATCTCTCTTGGAAACTTTTGAAAATTCTGCATTTTTGTTGGATAATTTACATTTTGGAAAATGACTAGAAAAGAAAGGAAGGTATGAATAAACACAAAAGAGAAATTTTAGATACAATTTTGCTCAACAATTTGTTTTCTCCTCCCATCTGTACAATGGAAATTAACAATGTATATATTACCCTTGCAAATTTGTACTGTTGAAGTCCCCCGAAGTATATCACTTTGCACTATTAATATTTCACATCTAGAATTGTGGAGAGGAACAAGTTATTTCTGGAACAAAACATCACAAAATGTTTCTAAGATCTTCAGGGAACTGAATTCAATTAGTTTAGTATAAATATTTTATTAATGAGAATCACAAGGACATTAAACCATCCAAGAGAAATTTAGTGATTTATTAAAATTCAATGCAAGTAATTGTACTTTGTTCAAAATAAAATATACTTATTTGGCAAAAAGAATTGAAATTTAATTTAACAAACAGAAAAATTGGAATTTACTGCACAATTTTAGCATGGTGAACACGACCAGCAAGAGGGAAACTTATTAAGATGAGTCCATCAACAAATGGACTTAAACATTTGGGACTTCCATCAGTTAAGAAACAGATTGTTCAGTTCTGAAANGTTAAGCAGCAAACTTAAGCAATTTTATTCACATTTTAGTTACCCAACAGCTATTTATTAGTAGTAAAAATGTTAAAAAGAAGATAAATGTATAATGAGACTTATCATATGATTGACAAAAATGAATAAAAAACACTTTCCTGGAGATTTGAACCTTGAGCATTGTTTGTGAAGCGTACATGTTACCTCTAGACCAACAGACTCATCAATTGGATGATAAAATTTATGTTCAGATGTGTATAAGAGACAGATATATATATAATATGTAATATTAAGTACTATGTTTCTTAGACAGTATTCTTCTTTGTTTTATTCCTTATTTATGTAGGATCTGGGAAGAAATGTTAATTTTCTCATTTTCCGTACAAATTGGTCTCTTTGGTTTCTCTATTTTCCCCTATTCTCTGTCCTTGGCTTTTATTAACATTTCATCTGAGGGTCAACAGCTTGCTTCTAGACAATAAAATAACATTCTCAAAAATGTATGCACTTCTGATTTCTGTGGGAATTTTGCATGCACATTGCAAATGATGGAATTCTCTGATGCATTATTTGTGCAAAAAATGTTACAGTGCTACATACNGACAGGCTACATACTACAATACTGAATGAACTGAAGATGTTGAACAGCTGCAGATAACATTTTGGCTGAGAAAAAAAAACCTGAAAAAACTGATGAGATACCCTTCATACAAAAATGACAGAGAAACCAGTACCTGGGGAATGTTGAGGTTTTGGCATAAAACATATTTTGTTAGCCAGAAGAAATACTTCACTATTACAAATTTACTCTATCCTTTAAAAAAAGGAAGAAATTTTTATCTGAATAGTGTTATGAAATGTCACATGAATAGGTTTATACCATTTGTTTTAGAATGCGGCCTAGCATAAAGGAGAACCTTTCTGAATGATTACATTAATTACAGATGTGCCACTTTCGATTCTCGATACCTATTAATATCACAATATCAGAAGCGCGATTCTCAGTATTTTACATCTATGACATTATTTGATTTCAAGCCTAAGAACATAGCACTAGAATGATAAATTGAAAGGCGTTTCTATGTTGCTCATTGTTTTATTGGTATAAAGCTTTTTCGGCTGCATAGCAGCCATCGTCAGTAACATACACTGAAAAATATAAATGTACATAAACTGACAATAATAAAAATGGAAACATAATATGAAAGTATACAATAATTGAGTGAAACAGTATCGAAAGAAGTGTAATTTTGGTCGTTGTTGAAATAAAGAAAGGAAAGAACAATGAAAAATGAACAAAAGAAAACAAATACAGAGTGAGCAAATCGACAAAATTACGTACCTGAGTATTGAGGAATATTTTTGGCGAATGCGCAGAGAATGCCGAATGGAGGTCATTATATGGAAAGTGAAGGGGGGTAAAGAGGGCTGTTGGAGTTTTCCAGGAACTGGCGGCAGAAGAAGGTAAGAATTTCCGAGGGTTTTAACTGTATGTTACTGACGATGGCTGCTATGCAGCCGAAAAAGCTTTATACCAATAAAACAATGAGCAACATAGAAACGCCTTTCAATTTATCATTCTTTGATAATGTTGCTAATGCTCCACAATTACCAAGAACATAGCACAAATTAATAACCTTACTTCACTGGTTTTATACAATTTACATTTTGAGTGTATAGAACTATCTAAATAAATCACTGCGTATATTCTCAGAAATAAACTTCTAAGGTATTATGCATGCTGCTTTGCCCTATTTGTTCTTTGCTTCTGCTGAAACCAATGGGTGTAAAGATAACCAGAAAAACAAAGGTCAGGAAAGATGTAGAGTAAATGGGTAAAGGAAAGCAATAATACGATAGCTCTTGTCTTGAGCTGTGTATTTTAATTTAGAATTTGAGCTCGTGGAATGAATATAATAGTTAATAGACATATACAAACAGTGAATTTGGCATGGCAGTTTTAAACATTAATGACAAGAAGCAAAATACTACTGATAGTGTGAGAATGCTATTTACACATTCATTTCAAACTTTCTTTGAATTATAAGTATAGAGATTAAATAAAAGAAATTTGTCTTCAAATCAAATGGGAATCATGAATCCAGGCATCGAGATTGAAATCCAATTCGAAAAATCTTGGAATTGGCACATCAATAACGTTGATATTTTATTTTTATGTTACCGTATAATTCATTTAATAATTTTACTATGTGCCACCAGAATATATTAATTTTTTGTTTCTGATTAAATCTTGCAACTTTGCCTAGAAAACTTTGAAGAGAATGAGTTTAATGTAGTTTGTTCTCAAAAAAATTTAATTTTACATTTCAGTGTTATCAAAAGAATTGCTTTTTTTGTTTTCCCCCCCTCCTTTCCACAAGTAGTGATATTTAACATTTATTTTTAAGACTAGGTTTCTATCAAAATTTAGTTGATATCTTAAGATACATTTGAGTATCAATCATTAACAGAAAATGCAATATTTGCTTTGTTTTTATTATTATTCTTCTGTATTGTGTTAATTCCAGTATAAAATTGTTTGTATTTAAATTTGATAATTCTTTCTATAATTTACTCTTCTAGTTTAACTTTAAATGTATCACTTAAACTCATTTTGGTAAAAATCTTGTCAACAAATGTATTCAAATACAACAAAAAAGATATCAATTTGCCTTCTTTAAACTTAATTGTATGAAATTCAGTTATTATTATTATTATTTTCTAAAAAAACATTGTAGTTACGTTTTTAATTGGCTTGCATATATATTACCCAAGTTCAGTGTATGGCCTTTATGGATGTGGATGGCATCTAAATTACTTGGTAATTAACGAGGACTAACAACCAATGCATTATTTGGTCCTTGGGAGAGAAAAAACTGTCTTTTTATCACTGTTATAAATTTTATTGGTGGTAATATTTTAAAATTTAGTCTTTCGTTGTTTTGAGAGATAAATATATATATGTAACCCTTGTGCAGCCGCATAAAAGTTCTACTTATTTCAGGTCTCTATGACCTTATGTGAAATTTTTCTGGAAAGCATTTAATATGGAAAATATTCAATTGTTACTTCTCTTTCAAGATAGTTTTTATCATAAGAATAAATCACTCTCCTGTACAAGATTCTTACTAATTTGATCAGTTGGACATTTGCTGACTATTTTTTCTCTTCAATTAAACAAGGCTTAAAAACAGAACAAAACAATTAACACCTTAAAAAATGTACATCAGTTGTATATTTATATTTGCAGAAGTGTTATGTAATTTTATTTAACAGTGGGACTCGCCCCTTGTCAATTCATTACTTGCTACCAATAAATTTATCAGTAAGAATTTGGTTACCAACATTTTCAAATTTCAAAGAATCCATTTTACAGTGGCCTCATGTGACTACACAAGTGTTCATGTGACTAGTATTTGATATTGTTCCAGAAGAGGTACAAAACAAGTCCTAGTCTAGATTTTATGAATTTATAGTAGTTATATATCATTGTTATTTATTTTTATTATTTTAATAAAAAGACTGCAATGCCTTCCATGTCTGTGAAGTAGTATTTTAAGGTTGTAATTCTTAGAGAATTATGGAGATATATGTTGTTTTTGTACAATGGGACCTACTACATTTACAAGAGAAACTTGTTTTTCAAATTTAACCATTATTGGGATCTGTTTGAATGAATGTAATGTTCTGTTTGATTTCTTGCAAGTGTGTCCACTGATAAAACTACATAGTCCACAGAATGTACAAATTTAATCACTGTGGGCTGACTAGTGTGCACCATTCACTTCTGGACTATTTACTAGTATTTTACATTTAAAATGTATGTTACAATAGCTGGGTTGGTTAATAGTTCAAATTTAGATGTGGAAGAAATTGCTTAGAAGCAATTGATGCAACCATTATTAGTATTTTTATACCCAACCCTCGAGAAACTTACTTTACTAAACATGTAAGCTTAATTTTTGTGTAATGAACTATGCCTTACTTCAAGAATAATTTGATGTAGTTAAACATCTGAAGCAATCATATTTGTCAAAAAAGTGTAATTTGAAGTAGTGTAAAAAATGTTTTGGTATAATTATTGAATATGGAAATAAACACAATGTACTTGAGGACATGACTAATAGTTATATCTTAATTGAAAGATCTTTGTTGACAGAGATGAACTATTAATTGTTTCTACTACCTTTATGTAAGTATTTTTCCCCAAAATCCATTGATGCTTGGAAGGATGTATTCAGTTTCTAGTCAAACCTGGTTAAGATGTTTTTCAAGGGATGGAGGTCCAAAAATATTATAATTTATTTATATTATTAAGGTGACCGAGCTTCGCTCAAATGGCTTACAAAATGGTCGTATGATAAAATATTTTTCATAAAGGAATTCAAACCATGGTTTCCTTACTCAGTTACACTGCTGTGTAACCATGGATATAATGAATGATAATTCCATACGTAACTATTTTGCTAATTTGGTAATGTAAGATATTTTTTGTGTGTATCCAGGTTTAAGGAGTAATTCTGAAATCTTTGGAATTGACACTGTATTTATGCGGTAGAACACATACAAAGAGTAAATAGAAAATAATAACCATTTGTCTTAAATTGTGCTTGCCTCTTTTATTCACACGTTCGTAAACAACTGAAAATTATCTATTCATAGTAATCCACAGTATACCCTATTTATAATATTAGACACACATTTATTTATAAGATAATTGTTGACTGCTTGGTGACTTGGCTCTAATGACCTTTGATGTTGACGAGCCCTAAAGCCCCAAAAAAAAAAAAATGCTTGGTGACTTCTGTGAGAGAATATTTGCTGTCCCTATGACACTGATCTGTGGCAAACAGTCTTCAGTTGAAAGAAGGTATTTTTGCCTCTTATTGGTAATCACTTATTATTCAGGTCTTTATTTTCCAATTATACGCAGGTATAAGGAAAGTATAATGAACGACTGATTAATAAATCGAGATCTGTTTAGGTCTTTACGATAATGGTGTGTATGTGATAGATTTTTTGTTTATTCTATAGCACCCAAAATAATCAACGTATCCATACCAAACTTGAATTTGGTTTGAGTACATTTGGAGTAGGGTCCCATTTCTGCAGACTCTTTTTCTCGCTGTAGACAGGGTGTTTTACTTGTGTCAGCAGAATGATGCGTTCTGCACACAACCGGGAAAAGAGGGTGAACTGGGATCAATGTTGAAATAAAATGCTCTACGTTCATTTCCATTAAGGAGTGAAAGGAAAGGTTGGACTACAACCTTATTCTTTGGATGTTTTTAATAAGGTAGTAGTTGAATTTTGTTTTTGAATTCTATACTGAATTTTCTTTTTCAATTGAACAGTTTTACGAACACATTTTAACTTTGAGGAAACTTACTATCCTCTTATTTCTATGCCTATTATTACTTGACATGAATTCACTGGTTTGTATTTTGTTGGTAGAACTAACTTTCATTCAATGTGATTGTGTTATTAGTATGTTGCAACGAAATTAGTCATGTCTAATTCAGATTAATATTGTTTATTTCATAATGTTTCAACCTTGAAAATATTATGTGCGGTAATTTCATTACCTTTTTAATAAGATAAAATTTCGCCAAAATTCGTTCGTGGTATAGGGATTAAAGTCTCATATATACACGTGCGAAGTCAGAGTTTAATTCCCCGCCAAGAAAGTTATATTTTCATTTATTTTTTTCAACATGATCTGCCTGATTGTACATCCCTCGTGTTTAAGATTTTTATTGTTATTGTTAAAGAACCATTTCTTCAGGTAAGGAAAAAGTTTTAAGTCGGCTGTCTTGAAAAATGCCGGTTCAATCAGCTTGGTGTACTTTGGTGGTGAATCTGAGTTTTCGGATTTTTAACTAATATAAATCTTATTTGTTGGATTCCTACAAAAAAAATAAATCATATTGATTGAAAGAAAATTTGAGGTGGAAACTCGTACGAACTTAAAGAAAAACTCTTCTTGCAGTTAAGCAGCAAACTTAAGCAATTTTATTCACATTTTAGTTACCCAACAGCTATTTATTAGTAGTAAAAATGTTAAAAAGAAGATAAATGTATAATGAGACTTATCATATGATTGACAAAAATGAATAAAAAACACTTTCCTGGAGATTTGAACCTTGAGCATTGTTTGTGAAGCGTACATGTTACCTCTAGACCAACAGACTCATCAATTGGATGATAAAATTTATGTTCTATTAACAATGCTAGTATTACACAGATGTTAAAATTGTTCTACGATGAAAAGAGACCATGTTATATCACATTTTCATCACAAAATACATCTAATCTGTGAATTTCATTAAAATCATGAAGAGTCGTTCTCTAGAAAAGTTTTGACAAATACATAGGTATATAGATACATACAATTATTACTCACTTAATAGTATAGGATTATATGCAGGCAGTATAGCTTATTTGATTTACAAAACTACATAATTATTAGTTCTAATATATTATTATTATATAATACTAGCAGAACTGCCTAGTGTTGCCTGTGATTTGAAAATAAACCTTAAACAATAATTACTGGGCATTAAAAGTTTTAAAACAATGAACTTACAAAAAATTATGCTGACATTCAAAGAAAAATTGTTACCGACAATTGATATATATTTTACCCTATAGTGGGTATGAAAACACCTGTCAAGTCTGGATTTTTTAATCTCATCTTCCCTGGGGTTCTTGTATACTATTCTAAATTCCTTTGTTAATTTCCATATTTCTCTACTTTTGTTTTAAATTAAATACCATGAAGAAAACCTACAAAATTTACAGTTTTCAGTATTGTATGCTAACACGTACTTATGAATTATTATAAAATTCAGAGAGAAGGAAAATATATTTTCTCAGAATACTTAATAAACAAAGCACATAGTTAAAACTACTGAATTCTTTGGTTTTCAGTTCACTTTTAGGTTAGTAGTTAAAAACAATGTTCTTCACAACCTTTGTTTAATTTTGCTAATACAATTAGTGGATTGTCACCCTCACATAAGGGTGGCTCAGGTGGTAGTGTTGTTGCTCATCGCCAAGTCATCCTGGGTTCAATTCCCAATGAGGCCAGAAAATTTGTAGCTTTTCACATTAGCATCCCAGTTCAAAAAGCTGTGACTACTGGAAAGCAAACCTTCCTTCCTCTATCCAGCTCCTTCTTGTATCAATAAGTCTTAACTATTACTAATAACTTCTACTAACCCCTCTGCATAGGCCAAGTTGTTGGTAAACCCAGCTATCAGGCCCACCTACTAACAACGGCCTACCACCCAATTCTAAACTCCTGTCGCTCCATGTAGATAAGCTTCGGTAGCATGCTACATTTCCCATTTACAAATACAACAATGGATAAGGCAATTGAACTGTGGCAGTCACTTGGTAAGTTTCACAGTTAAGTCATGCGAGTAAAGATTCACATCTACTGATTAGCAGTCAATTTTAATTGCCTTTCTGCTTTTGTAATTCATCAATATTAACCATACTTTGCTTATTTTGTTATGAATATTAATCATTCAATAATGCTGAAGAAGAGTCCTTTGAAATTTGAAATAATTTAGTTTATTACTTGTTCTGATTTCCATGCAACAGAGCTTCCAAATATTTCACTTTTATTAGTGTAGATATGTATTTATAATAATAATAATAATAATAACAACAATTGCCCCGAGAGGTGGGTGTTGGGAAGAATGTGTGACAATAAATTATCAAAAATGTCCGCTAAGAAATTTTTTCACAAAAATTCACCCCCAAGATTGTGAAATGTTTTCTAAAAACTCTTCTTTTTAATTACATCTGTGAAAATACGGTATTAATGGTACACACCAGTACTAATATAACCTCCAAACTTAATGGAGAACATTCTCAGTGGATACTAATAAGGATATGAGAAAAAATAAAATTGCAGATGTGTTACAGAATTCACATGAGCAAAGCTGCAGGTACTCTGAGTTTTTTTACTTACTAAATAATGCAATTTTTAATGCTTAATATCTTGTTGTATCTAGCAACAAAATAAAAAAACATGATTTTCAATATTCTGTTCTGCACCAATTCTATTTGTCCTCTATGATTATTATAAGCACTACCCCAAGCAAGCAGACCAAAAGATAGCTTTAANAAAAGATAGCTTTAATTGAACCAGTAATTAATAAACCTGCAAAATCTGATTATTGTATTAAATTTTTGATAGCTTCTTAATATTGAATATGTAGTAACTACATTTTTTATCAAATTCTTTATGTGCGTATTACACCTTAAACTGGAATCAATCCAGTATTTCAAGAGATTTTGATTAACATGAAGTTCTTTATCAGAATTGTTAATATAATTTATAAGAATAAGTTAAGTTTCTATGGACTTTTATCTTGAAGTGAAAGGTGATGTAGACTGTTTTATCTTTATTTAGCATGTTAGTTTTCAGTCAGTCAGTTATCTATTTTTAGTTTATTGTTGGCATCTCCTACCTCGAACCATTCTGAGCCAGTAGAAATTATTGATATCATCAGCAAAAGACATAAAATATTAAGATAATTAGCTATCATTATTTATTGACAATATTTATAAATAAATAAATCTATTGTCAAAAAAGCTGTGCGAACTGTGTATGACTATGTTAAGGACAATAAAGTTATACAATAATAATGTAATTACTGTAAATGAAATACACAAATTTTAATATTTTTTAATGAACTTTGTTTTGAGTATTTCGCATTATTCTTGTAACATAATAAAACCTTCTCGGTATAATATTTGTTACAAAAGGTAGTGATTCAGTACTTAAATTTTATGTTTCAGCGGAAAGTAAATCCAAAGGAGATTTGACATAATGAACCTACATTTTATACGTCACATTGTATACAGGATTTATGGTACATATTTATATGGGGTTGGTAACAATTGTACTGCATTGTTTAAACAGAAAAATGTATTATATGAGAACATTTTAAACATGAATCTTAACAGATGGTTTGTGTAGAAATGTTCTAGGGACCAACATAGTGTTGTATTAAAAATGTGAAATCTTACCCGGATTTTACTGTACCTTCCAATACACACAACAGTTTCTCAATTTCCTTGTCCTTTGGCAACGTGAGAGGAGTGGATACCATGTCAAAACCAAATTTTAGTGAACAATTACTGATAAATACATGACAATTCTAAGAAATAATTAGTTTTAGATAATTCGAAAATGGAGGTTGTCCTGTGACAAGCGCGCAGTCTGGCAAGCTGGTTTCAGCAATTTTTGGGAGGTCTGGTGTGTTTTCAAATAATGGCAATAAGGGATGACATGAAGGAAACAATATTTGTTAGAAGCACGCTTTCAGGTGAGGTTAAAGGGTAAAATAAATATTTAGTGGTATTTCGTAAGCCCGTGTTAGGGACATGAGAAATCGTAATTCTGAAGAGACGCAAAATTAGCTGTCCTCGAAAATTGGAGTGTGTTGAAAAATGAAAGCAAGTCTAAACAATTTTTGACAGGAGAAGGGTATACGAGAAATCTTGATTTCATCGGTTTGGAAAGACGACCAAAATAACTCTTTAGGAAATGTGACGCGCTGAAATATGTAAACATGTTTCTGGCAATGTTGAAAAGAGATAGTCTGTTGTGAGACGAAAGAGGAAAAGGGGGTGACATTTTGAAAAGCCTTGTGAGAAATACAATGGTGCTCTGTTTCGTAGAATTAAGAAGACGGGAATAACAGGGTGAGAGTCTGGAGTTTTATGTAGCGGGGGCAGAGAAATGGGTTTTGTCTGAGAGCGAGGGACAGGTGACACAAGTGTGTTGATATTCGACTTAATGTTAACTTTCAAAAAAATAACAGGCCTCCCTTCTCGGCGTTTAGCAATTATACCAAGATCAGCCATTGGTGGGTAGAAATGACTGACGTCACAGGTTTTTAACCAATTGGAGTGAAAAATTGTTAGTAATCGGTTAAGAAAAATGACGTCATTTTTGGGAGTAGTCTAGTTGCGTTGCTTGGTAGGGAAAGGGGTGGGCGTATTACTTAAAGGGGGTGCAGTGATTTTTAAGGGGATTTTTAGAAGATTTTTCAAGGAAGATTCAGAGAGCATTTTGTCGTTGAGTTTCGTTCATTATAATTATTATTATGATTCGGCAAGCTGACAGATTTTTCTTATGAGAGAGAGAGGGTTTTTATTTTTCATGTGATTCGGTGATTACCAGTTGATCATTTATGAGTTGCGGCAGCGGGTCTGCTTCGAACTGCATAAAAATAAAGTTCGAGCAATTCTTGATTAGTCGGTTCGAGTGTCGTCTGATTTTCGATGAAATTCATCTTTACGTGATAATGAACATTTTGTCGAGCGGTCAATGGCCATGAAAAATATTAAAGCCATTAAATTATGCTCATCAAGTTGTGATGGTTGGTGGCGGTCAATGACATTTCCTACACCACGCGGAAGGTCACCCGGGTTGCTGTAGCGGTGAACGGACAAACGGCGGCTGCTGGGGGAGTAGTGAATGAACTCGGGAAGCGGGAAGCTTCTGCTACTCAATGAACGAGCCTAGCCCACTACGTTTTGCTAACTGGAGGTCCAGCTTTAAAAATCTAAAGGTAATTGCATGACTGCGCTCAGTACATTATTCACTTTGCCTAGTGTCAGTGCATAAGACCAAGTGCGTGTGACGTCGCCAAAGACGGTGGCGCTTGCAGATGGTTATTAACCATAACACCAAGGACTATTATTGCAAACGATTCTGTATTCCAAATGTATAACTTCTAAAATGATTACTGCCAGGAACAGTTCATAACTTAATTTATTGTTGCCTGAAGTGGACGGAAGGCAAATATTGTGTTCCGATTTTGTGCATTTTGGGGGAATGTACCGGGGTAAAGTTTGAATGGGTAGTGTACGTGTGTTATGATACAGTGTATTTTTCCTGTAATAAATAATTGAACCTATTTTACAAATGTTGCGTTTCCTTTCGGAAGTAGTGGTGTGTATTAAAAATGGTGGACAAGAAAATGGGCCGAACCACGACCTTTCAGTTTTCGTATCCTAATTGAAGGAAAGATCCAGTCTTCCAGTAAATGTTGATGAGTGGGATAGGTAAGTTAATTGTTATTACCCCCTACACCATCTGCTATCTGATGCCCTGAAGGGTCCGCACTTCAGGAGTATGTGGGGATGCAGTTGGAACCGACCCACTAAAAAACCCTTTACTTCACCGCTTCCCGCGGAACCACCGTTAGGCATTACTTCTCGGGAACGGGAGAGCGAGTAGCTACTCTTGGTTGTCTCTAAGACATTTGTCTCATTCTCTTCAGAGATCGTAGTTCTTTGATAGTGCGGGCTATCCAGTTTGCTATATTGCTCCAGTTATCAGGTGATTCTAACATGAGTTTCACGATATTTCCTGGTAACAGTTCATCGACTCAGAGAGTTCATTTCTATCCTTTTCAAAGCGAGATCAATTGAATAAGATATGTTATGTACTCTCAGTTTCTGTTGGAGATAATGGATTGTCGATCACTTTAAAGCTGGTATACTCNCTCTCTTATATCTCAATGGTACTCTCCATATCTCAATGGTAGGTACCAGGCGGTAAGTCCATCGTCCCACATCTGACGACTGCCATTTCGTTTGTCATTGCGCAAATGTCTTCTGCAGTGATTGTGTGCTGGGAAGCTTGACCGTCCTCATTACTACGTCGATAGGTTCTGGCCCGCTCCTCTGCCAGAAGGTCAATTGGTAGCATTGCTGCCAGACCGCAAGCTGCATCATATGACGCTGTACGAAAGGCACAAATGACCCGTAGTAGTACTCTACAGTAGAATGACTTGACCCTTCTCCCATACGCTAAGGAGCGTGACCAAATCGGAGCGGTGTACAGTAAGATGGAAGCAACCGTGCTCGATAGTAGATTTCGCCGGTCTTGTCTGGAGCCTCCAACATTGGGCATTAATCGCGCCAGTGCGTTAGCCACCCGTATTTCAACCAGTGTTTCGACGGAATATCGCAGCCACCGACTCTTGAGAGTAATTGTCTCTTGCTTTTCGGCTGGGTATGAGCACTGTCTCCGTTTTATGGTCCGCAAGTTGAAGTCCTACTGATGCCAGCCACCGGCGAATAGTAGCCATGGCCTTGTTGGTTGTGAGAGTGACATCCTCAAGGAATTTCCAATTAACAATCACTTATATCGTCGGCAAAGGCAACTATTCGCTGCTTCTGGAAGAGGAAGTCTCAGAATGGCATACATTATGTTCCAGAGGATAGGGCAAAGAACCGAACCCTATGGAACACCACGCGTTACCTCATAGACTTTCCAGCCATGGTCNCACACCCAACAATTGCAGAGCATCCAATAAACACTGCCATTTTGCGGTGTTAAATACATTTTTCACGTCTAGGGTGACGAGAGCGTAGTACTTTTTAATTCCTCCTTCCCACCTCTTACCATCAATGACCGTACGAGCAGTGTTAATGACTACATTTATGTCATCCACAATAGATCTTGATTTCCTGAAACTATTGGATTTCGGAGAGACCTTGATCACTCCGTCAAGACTATCAATCGGTTGCAAATGAAACGTTCTAGTACCTTACCAGCTGTATTCAGCATAGACTGACCGATAGGACGGTTCATTTGGTGGTCCTTTTCGTTTAGGTATTAGGATGNTTTTTGGGAGGAATGTCTCCAAATAATAAATTAACTTTTATAATGGATCTATTTGTCTGGCGTTTTCCTTGATTGGAACCATTGTATGGCCCCTTTCCTTCGGATATAAATCGAACCCCCTATTAAATTTATTGTGGACCCCTGAGAAGAGCTAGCCGGGGCCTTTTATTTTTCATATTTTCATATTATTAATTATTAATTGTTTTTTAAAATCCCGTTCTACCACGGTATGCCATCTGGGCCGGGTGCTTTAGAGTCTTTCAATTTTTTGCAGGCTTGGAGTAGTTCCTCTATGGTGAATTGGATCGTCAGTGATGCTTTGTGCACAAATTTTTGTTTGTTAGGTGATATGGGAATAGTGTGGTGACTATTCTTTCCAGGAACTGGGGGCAAGATGGAGGAGGAGTAGATATGTACTTTAATCTAGCCATTACAATTTTGTATGGGCTACCCCATCGATCACAGTCCACCTCGCTGCATAGTTCTTTCCAACTTCGCTTCTTGCTGATTTTAATCACCTTTCGCAGCGTTCGCCTGGCTTCCTTACGCTCGTCTTTCAGACTCCCTCTTGCTTGTTGGGCGAGCATTCGTGTGCGATGGCAAAGCCTCCGGAGTTCAGCTATTTCCTCATTTCACCAGTACACCGGTTTTCGAGAGCTCGTTATTGATGCATCACAGGCATTCAAAAAACGCCATTAGTTCAGACCTTTCATCTGCATTTCCGGAGAGTTCAATATTGTCATCTAGCACGGCTATGAACGCCTCCCGATTGCGAGAGCGTATATTCGAAGAGACACCACGCCTCTTGCCACCTTTAACCCGTTCTACTTCATACACAATAGCCTGGTGGTCACTATACGTATAGAAGTCTAACTTTCCAAGACATAATTCTACTCAGGCAGTAACTCGCAAAGGTTAAGTCGAGAATTGAACTGTTTCTAACAAAACTACTCCTAAAGATCCTACATTTACTGGAATGAGATCGCCAGTGGGTCCAGAAGGGCTTCGCCTCTCTTGATCGTTTTTTTACTTCCCCACTTTCGCCCAAGCATTAAAGTCGCCAGCGATGATAAATGGTCGTCGACCTCTGGCGTCTGTGATCACCTGGTTCAATAAGGTCTTATATTGGTCAAGTGATATATTCCAAGAAGCGTAGACGCATTTACCTTCATCCAGACGTAGCCATCGCAGTGAGTCTGCGTATATTCTTGAATGTGGAGATCTCGACAGACCCAGATTGCTGCGTGGCATGTTGCGTTCGACTTCCATTTTGGCGAGTCTATTTTCTTGTATTGCTCACAAACTATTGCAATATCAGTGTTT